>JBBPCV010389702.1:0-12022 GCA_037974505.1 Plocamopherus tilesii
CGCAGTCAGCCTTCAGTCACCCAGGGACATCTGTGCTCTTAGCTGTGATCTCTCTGTTGTGTTCTGGGGTTCCTCAGATGCTCCACAGGTCCAGGTAGGTGCAGCTAAAGAAGGGGTGCAGCATGGCTTTAGGTTTCCATACGCAGTCAGCCTTCAGTCACCAAGGGACATCTGTGCTCTTAGCTGTGATCTCTCAGTTGTGTTCTGGGGTTCCTCAGACATTCCACAGGTCCAGGTAGGTGCAGCTAAAGAAGGGGTGCAGCATGGCTTTAGGCTTCCATACGCAGTCAACCTTCAGTCACCCAGGGACATCTGTGCTCTTAACTGTGATCTCTCAGTTGTGTTCTGGGGTTCCTCCGACGCTCCACAGGTCCAGGTAGGTGCAGCTAAAGAATCTGTTCTCAGATGCCTTCAGTCACCCACAATGCTGTCGAGAACGAGGGCCCGTCAGAGGTTTCTTCAGGACAGTGTCCGATGTCATCTTTTCTCTCTCTCTTTCTCTCTTTTTTTTTTTTTCTTTTCATCTGTTGTCTCCTGGAGGCGGCGCCGCACGGTGCACGCACACCATCAGGGCAGGAAACAGAGTTCAGGCAGTCGGGGAAACCCTTCTGAAGCGACGACGGCCGCAGAAGGTGTTTTCAGTACTTTCCCTTGCTCTTCTAAAGAACGCACTGACACGGTTGTTCTTGGGTTTTTTCTCCACAGGGAGAGAGACCGTTTGTGTCCCGACATCACAGGTGTCAGTAACCCAGTGACACCGAGAGGTGAGGGGCTCCACCTGATCAACCACGACTACGGCACAGTCTTTCTTGGAATCAAAAACCGCTTTCCATGCTCTCCTAAAGAAAGCACAGAAACGGTTCTTCTTAGGTATGTCCAGAGGGGGAGAGACCGTTTGAGTTCCAACATCACATGTGTCAGTAACCCGGTCACACTGAGCGATGAGGTGCTCCAACTCATCAACCATGACTGCAGCACAGTCTTCCTTTGAGTCCAAATATTTCTGCAATGCTGCGGCAAGATTAGCAGCGAAGAGCTCCGGATTGGTTTGGCTGAGCCGCAGAGATCCTCCTGTAGGGAGAGCGATGCGGTCCTCAGCAATTTTCTCACCATCCATTCTTAGTTCGACTTGGAGTACAAATTAAGGAACTTCCGCTCCTTGCAAGCGCTCCTTTCGAATGAGGCGCGTGGACGCACGCACCTTTATTTATAACCTTCGTTGGAACTGCCCAAGCCCCGCCCCTTAACTACTGTTGCTACGGTGGAATTCTCAGACAGAGCTGCGCGCGAGTGATGGAGAGGTGCTCAGAGTAGCAGCAGAATTTTGCTGAGTGCATTTCACCATAAAAATAATTTAAAAGTGTTCATTTTTAATGAACATCAGTTTTCATTCAATTTTTGCATTTTTTATTAGTGACATCATCTATTTGAAGTTATTTTTTTCTACTTTAGAAATATTTTTTCTTTAAACCTGACATTCATGAATGCCACGTGTTAGTGATTACTTTGGATGTTAGTTCAGTCTAATTTACTGTGCTTCTGTTCATTTAATTTTATTTACATACATATTTTTTGATACATATATAATTCCTTTTATTTGGGAGTATCAACATAGTGTTAGAGCATGCAGGACGTAATACTGATAATTCATAATTTACTTAAAGCAGTAGAAAATTGTTTTGGATTTTGTGTGGAAATTGTTGGCAATTATTAGCAGTAATCAACCGTTTAAATGTGTTTTTGTTCAATAACATCCCGCAAAGTTCGTTTTATACACTTGCGAAGAACTCTCTGGTGAGGTGATG
This sequence comes from Plocamopherus tilesii, assembly GCA_037974505.1. NCBI lineage: Eukaryota > Metazoa > Mollusca > Gastropoda > Nudibranchia > Polyceridae > Plocamopherus > Plocamopherus tilesii. The sequence goes on from JBBPCV010389702.1 coordinate 1,806, forward strand.
TCACCCCTCCCACTAGTTGTTTTGTCCTGCATCTCATAATTTATTTTTCGCGCTATTTTGTCATTCACGAGCGGCGCAGCACGAGGGAAATATACTGAAGCAGTCCGAAGAGCAAGCCTGAGGTAAGTTAGTAAATAAGTAAATAGTAAACCTGGCATCATAACTTTTAAGAAATTGTCATGTTCCATTTCTAGGCATTTCTCGTTTCCATAAATTCTTTGGTTATGTTATGCGTGCTAATTAACAATAGGCATATCTGCATAACCGAGTAATTTGTGGAAAAGCCTAGAAATGGCATTTTTGTTGCTAAAACGTTTGAATTTATTAAACGCCATGAAAAAACAGTGCTGCTTGGTATTTGGATGTATTTTAGCTATGTGACATTTAGTCTTTGATGCCATTTTATTAGCATCTCTGTGTATGAGATGGCAGGTTAATAATGATAGCAGAACCGCTGGGTTTCCTATGTCGTTTGGCCTATGGAGCTAAAATAATTTGTTGTATATATTTGAATCTGTACTCGATTATGAAATACTAATCGATTGCGTGTGAACATAAGAAACTGTGAACATAGAAAAGGCTGTTAAAGAAGCGGTAAATCCTATGGTTCAGACAGCATGCGTGTTCTTGGAAAAGCAGGTAAGCATGCTAGTTAAATTAATTTTTTTGAGTTCTGTGTTTCTGTGGATGGTTTATAGGGCACTATGGTGTGTGGTTTATGTAGATTACTGTTATTTTCTATGATTTTTTCCATCAGAAAAGTAAAGAAACTTCTTAAGGTAGAGAGGTCTGCTATACACTGTAAAAAAATGCTGTAAATTTCCATAGAAATTTGTAAATTTCCAGGTTAGTGGTCGAACAACAGCAGCATGTCACTGTTATTTAATGGTATTATATCATATTTTTCGATTTGTGCGACGTGTATTATCACCACGAGGTAATTAGTTTGCACCTTTTTCTATGTTTGTCACACCATATGTTAGCTACTCACTGTTTTATTGGTGTTACAAACGATTTCTAAAAACCATGCGGTAAAGATTCGGTGAAGTCGTTGTAATTAACGTAATTACATGTTAGCAGCTTGAAACTTTCCAAAACTGACCGAATAACGTTAATGTTCAAATACAAGAGAAATCATATGCTTGTGACATTTTACCTCAGTTTAACTTTACATTGGCAAGCTCGGTACGTATATACAGTACCCATAGTTGGAAAGACAGGTTTAGTTTATGCTAGTTGATAGTAAATAAGCAAATTATCGGCTGATTACTGTGAATGTGCTCATTTTAAAAAATCTAACGTCAGGCATTTTATCTTTCGAGCGTGACTCGAATGCATCAGTAATTTGTTAGATATTGTTCCGGCTGTCCTTTGCATTATGTTTCCCTGTCATTTATGTGAAACACATGAGAATACACAGTCATGTCTCAAATAGTGTATTCCGTTGCTGCATACATGACTGTAATAGAAAGTTTCAAAAACACGCAGGCTTAAAATCTCACGTGTACAGACACCATAAAAGATATAAGTCAGAAACCACAATGTGCACTGCACATTCATTGGAATGTCATGTTGATTTGTGTGGTGCCAAAAGTTCTAGTTTACCTGACTTTATTTCTCATATCAAAATGCATATTAAAGAGGGTCGAAGAGTCACATGCCCTCTTATGCAGTGTGGTAAAACGTTTGCTGTTATATCAACATTTACCTCTCATTTGTCTAGAAAACATAAAGAAGACACAAGACAATCAATCACAACACCTGAAGCCAGCTGCTCCCAGATTCAGGAGGATAATTTTCAGTCTGACACACAGACTGATGAAAGTGAGAACTGTGAAGAACCAGAAGTAAGTCCTGAAAATGTTGATGAGACATTGTTTTTAAGGAATCTTGCTCTGTTCTATTTGAAACTGCAAGCAAAATTATTGCTTCCAGCCTCAGTAATTCAGACAGTAATTGAAGATATTCAGTCAATCCATGAAATCAGCCTGTCTCATATGCTTTTCAAACTTCAGGAAAAGTTAGTTTCACTTGACGTTCCAGAGGCAATGATAAAAATGGTTCTTGACGATCTTAAAGCTGAAGATCTTTTTATGTCGTGCAACAGTCGTACCTTAAGATCAGATCAGCGAAGAAAATCATTTTTCAAGAACAGTTTCCATTATGTTGAGCCGGTGCCTATTCGTCTAGGACAGAATGAAGCAGGAAAAGAGTGTTTTGCACAGTACATACCGGTTAAACAAACAATTGAATCTCTTCTTAACTGCAAGTCTGTAAGGGAACAGTACAGAGATATGCACAGAATAGATAAATCTGCCTTAGGCTTGATCTTATATCAAGACTCTTTTGAAGTCGTGAACCCTTTAGGGTCAGGCAAGAAAAAACATAAAATACTTGCTATATACCTTACATTAGCAGATCTACAGTCAGGCCCAAAAATATTTGGACAGTGACACAAGTTTTCTTATTTTAGCTGTTTATGAAAACATATTCAGGATACAATTATATATCAATATGGGCTTAAAGTGCAGACTCTCAGCTGTAATTTGAGTGTATTCACATCCAAATTGGAGCAAGGGTGTAGGAATTACAGCTCTTTAAGTCGTAGCCGCCTCTTTTTCAAGGGACCAAAAGTAATTGGACAATTGACTCAGAAGGCTGCAAAAAAAAAAACAAGGCTGCATGGGCTCCTCCCTCGTTAACCTGTCATCAATTAAGCAGTTAAAAGGTCTGGAGTTGATTCCAGGTATAACGTTTGAACTTGGAAGCTGTTGCTGTGAACACACAACATGCGGTCAAAGGAGCTCTCAAAGGAGGTGAAACAAACTATCCTGAGGCTAAGAAAAAAGAAAAAATCCACCAGAGAGATAGCAGAAATGGTAGGAGTGGGCAAATCAACAGTTTGGTACATTCTGAGAAAAATAGAGTGCACTGGTGAGCTTGGGAACTTAAAAAGGCCTGGACGTCCACGGAAGACAACAGTGGTGGATGATCGCAGAATCCTTTCCATGGTGAAGAAAGACCCATTCACAACATCCACTCAAGTGAAGAACACTCTCCAGGAAGTAGGTGTATCAGTATCTAAGTCTACTATAAAGAGGAGGCTTCATGAGAGTAAATACAAAGGATTCACCACAAGGTGCAAACCATTAATCAGCCTCAAAAATAGAAAGGCCAGAATTGACTTTGCCCAAAAACACCTGAAGAAGCCAGCCCACTTCTGGAACAGCATTCTTTGGACAGATGAGACTAAGATCAACCTGTACCAGAATGATGGGAAGAAGAAAGTTTGGAGAAGAATTGGAACAGCTCATGATCCAAAGCACACCACATCTTCTGTAAAACATGGTGGAGGCAGTGTGATGGCATGGGCATGCATGGCTTCCAATGGCACTGGGTCACTTGTGTTTATTGATGATGTGACAAAAGACAGAAGCAGCCGGATGAATTCTGAAGTGTATAGGGATATACTTTCTGCTCAGATTCAGCCAAATGCAGCAAAGTTGATTGGACGGCGTTTCACAGTACAGATGGACAATGATCCAAAACATACTGCAAAAGCAACCCAGGAGTTTTTTAAAGCAAAGAAGTGGAATATTCTGCAATGGCCGAGTCAATCACCAGATCTCAACCCAATCGAGCATGCATTTCACTTGCTCAAGACAAGACTTAAGGCAGAAAGACCCACAAACAAGCAACAACTGAAGACAGCTGCAGTAAAGGCCTGGCAAAGCATCACAAAGGAGGAAACCCAGCATTTGGTGATGTCCATGGGTTCCAGACTTCAGGCAGTCATTGCCTGCAAAGGATTCTCAACCAAATATTGAACAGAAACATTTTACTTATGGTTATGTTTATTTGTCCAATTACTTTTGAGCCCCTGAAATAAGGAGTGTTTGTATAAAAATAGCTACAATTCCAACATGTTTAATTGTATAGTTTTGTTCAACCCCTTGAATTAATCCTTAAAGTCTGCACTTCAATTCTGTTGTGGTTGTTTAATTTCAAATCCAATGTGGTAGCATGCAGAGCCCAAATCATGAAAATTGTGTCACTGTCCAAATATTTTTGGGCCTGACTGTATGTCCTTATAACAGATCAAGCACTGATCAAATGCAATTGGTGTTTCTCTGTAGGGAACAAGACTTTTGGTCATGAGGTGCTTAGTCGATGACCTAAAAGACCTTGAGACTACAGGTGTATGTTTTCCTGATGGACTGAACATTAAAGCAGTTTTAGGCTCACATAGCATAGGTGGGTTTGTGGAGAATTTCAGTGGAAGCACATACTTCTGTCGATACTGTGAAATAGATAAAAAAACATTTCAGCAAGATCCACTTTCCAGGGCCACATTTCGTACAGTACAGTCATACAAAGATCATGTTCAAAACCGTGCTGAGTGTTTGCCTCATAGTGGAGGCATCAAGTTCGACTCATCATTCAATGAGCTCTCTTTCTATCATGTTTGTCAGCCAGGGTTGCCCCCATGCCTTGGACATGATTTGTTTGAAGGTGTTGTGTCGTATGACATTCCTTTATGTATACAACATCTTGTAAAAGTTGACAGACAGTTTACTTACCTCGAATTAAATCGCAGGATCAGTCAGTTTAAGTTTCTGGGTAACGAAAACAGGGACAGACCTTGTGAAATTAACCCGGGAAATGAGAAGCTTGGTGGCCACGCTGTACAAAACTGGTGTTTTTTGAGGATGCTGCCATTGTTGATTGGTGACAAAATTGAATCCCCTGGTACAAATGAAGTTTGCCAACTAATTTTACAGTTAAGGGAAATCGTTGCACATCGTTTGTTCACCAGCCATTTCCAGCGGTCAGGTAGGTATTTGAGAGTTTTGATTGACGAGTACCTACATTTTAGGAGACACATTTTTCCTGCCCACTATCTCAGACCTAAACATCATTATCTTAGCCACTACCCTGACCTCATTATTCGTTTCGGTCCACTTATTCGCTTGTGGACATTAAGGTTTGAGAGCAGGCATGTTTATATCAAACAGTGTGTAAGAAAATTACATAACTTCAAAAATCTTTGCTTTACTCTTGCAGAAAGACATCAGCTTCTCCAGGCATTTCTTCATGCTGGTGAGTTCTTCCCTCCCACTATTGTAGCAGACAAGGCAACAGAGTTTGTAGTGAGTGACTACAATGACGTCATTAGGGAAGCTGTAGCTGGATATGATTTTCAGCCTGAAAATACTACGGTTGCTCATGAGGCAACTGTTAAAGGAACAACATACAAAAAAACATGTATGTTGTTATTCAGGAAACTGATGAAGGCATTATTGTGGGAAGGATTGTGATGACAGTCATACAGAATTCTTCAGTGTATTTCATCACTGAACTTTTCCAAACTTCCACTGTCCATAACATGGGTGTTTACTGCTGGACAGCAAAAAATGGTTCCTACTCTTGTGTTAATCAGAATGACCTTCTGGATTATTATCCACTGTCCAAGTACACAGTCTTTGATATGTCTGTAATAGTGCTTCATCATTCCCTTCTCTTAATTTAGAGCAATGTCTTGCCTGGTGGAAGAATTGAGGGAGATCATCCATCGGGCTTTGCCGACAAATGTTGAGAACACCACAGAGCTTTTGATTGAGAGACTTTTAGAGTCGGGAGTGGAATCCAAAGATGGTCTCCAATTTGTTCAAGAACATGACCTCAGTAGCATTCTACCACCTATAAAAGTCAGAAAACTTCTCAGTGCTTTCAAAATGGGTCATTTACATTCATTCTCAGAAGCAAAAGCAGATATTTTTATTCAATAACTAGTTAGCCAGAAATTAAAAATGACATAATTTACATACTCATGTCACTGTAGGTAAATACAATCGGTAATATATATTGGTTCCTTTGTAATGGCATTTAATGGGGTTCAAGTTAAAGCTTCAAGTGCATCCAGTCATAATAGAAGGAATCCATATGACTAATAAATTTCTTCCAAAGTTATACGATGCATTTGTGAGCAAACCTAATAATATTGTGAGCTAATTTAGAGGTAATGTTGCATAGAAATCTATACATACAGAAGCAGACATGCAAGAAAGTAAGTTTGAGAATGGCGACGTGTCAGTATTTATGAATATAATTTGTTCATGAGTGTGTTGTGACATTCCACATGCCGCCATTTTAAACCTATTGTGCTGGAGTTTATTTTTTATATACATTTATATGCAACATGGCATTCACTGAATGAGCTATTCTCCTTTATTAACCAAAGTCATGTGGATTACTTTTATGATTGATGGATGCATTCTGTTGAGCATCAAAACCTTGGACACCATTAAATGACTTTACAAATCTAGAAAGAGCCAGGCTATTATTGAATATAACAAATATAATTATATAACCCTATTGTTTTCATCTGAAGAAAGCCATTCATATACAAACCGGATTCCAAAAAAGTTGGGACACTAAACAAATTGTGAATAAAAACTGAATGCAATGATGTGGAGATGGCAAATGTCAATATTTTATTTGTAATAGAACGTAGATGACAGATCAAAAGTTTAATCCGAGTAAATGTATCATTTTAAAGGAAAAATATGTTGATTCAAAAGTTCATGGTGTCAACAAATCCCAAAAAAGTTGGGACAAGCAGCAATAAGAGGCTGGAAAAAGTAAATTTGAGCATAACGAGCAGCTGGGAGACCAATTAACACTAATTAGGTAAAGTGGCAACATGATTGGGTATAAAAAGAGCTGCTCAGAGTGGCAGTGTCTCTCAGAAGCCAAGATGGGTAGAGGATCACCAATTCCCACAATGTTGCGCAGAAAGATAGTGGAGCAATATCAGAAAGGTGTTACCCAGCGAAAAATTGCAAAGACTTTGCAGTTATCATCATCAACTGTGCATAACATCATCAGAAGATTCAGAGAATCTGGAACAATCTCTGTGCGTAAGGGTCAAGGCCGTAAAACCATACTGGATGCCCGTGATCTCCGGGCCCTTAAACGACACTGCACCACAAACAGGAATGCTACTGTGAAGGAAATCACAGAATGGGCTCAGGAATACTTCCAGAAACCATCGTCAGTGAACACAATCCACCGTGCCATCCGCCGTTGCCAGCTGAAACTCTACAGTGCAAAGAAGAAGCCATTTCTAAGCAAGATCCACAAGCTCAGGCGTTTTCACTGGGCCAGGGATCATTTAAAATGGAGTGTGGCAAAATGGAAGACTGTTCTGTGGTCAGACGAGTCACGATTCGAAGTTCTTTTTGGAAATGTGGGACGCCATGTCATCCGGACCAAAGAGGACAAGGACAACCCAAGTTGTTATCAACGCTCAGTTCAGAAGCCTGCATCTCTGATGGTATGGGGTTGCATGAGTGCGTGTGGCATGGGCAGCTTGCATGTCTGGAAAGGCACCATCAATGCAGAAAATTATATTCAGGTTCTAGAACAACATATGCTCCCATCCAGACGTCATCTCTTTCAGGGAAGACCCTGCATTTTTCAACAAGATAATGCCAGACCACATTCAGCATCAATCACAACATCATGGCTGCGTAGGAGAAGGATCCGGGTACTGAAATGGCCAGTCTGCAGTCCAGATCTTTCACCTATAGAGAACATTTGGCGCATCATAAAGAGGAAGGTGCGACAAAGAAGGCCCAAGACGATTGAACAGTTAGAGGCCTGTATTAGACAAGAATGGGAGAGCATTCCTATTTCTACGCTTGAGAAACTGGTCTCCTCGGTCCCCAGACGTCTGTTGAGTGTTGTAAGAAGAAGGGGAGATGCCACACAGTGGTGAAAATGGCCTTGTCCCAACTTTTTTGGGATTTGTTGACACCATGAAATTTTGAATCAACATATTTTTCCCTTAAAATGATACATTTTCTCAGTTTAAACTTTTGTTCCGTGATTTATGTTCTATTCTGAATAAAGTATTAGAAGTTGGCACCTCCACATCATTGCATTCAGTTTTTATTCACGATTTGTATAGTGTCCCAACTTTTTTGGAATCCGGTTTGTACTAAATAGTAAAGGTTTTGTTTCACTGTAGGGTTTCTTTTGTAGATAAAAGCAGAAGTAAGTGGAGGACAGGCTGAGCAGAGGTGAGAATTTTTTCTCATGTGTTCACGACAGTAAAAAACAGAAAAATTCTCACCTCTGACCGATGATTAGACTGTGTGGTGTTTGGCAGGGTGTTTGGTAGGGTGTTTGGGAGGGTGTTTGGCATCTCTTCCTCGTTAGTATAGTGGACAGTATCTCCGCCTGTCACGCGGAAGACCGGGGTTCGATTCCCCGACGGGGAGGGTTCTTTTTTTATCTACAAAATGAATGCACATTTTTATACATCACACCATTACCTGTTTATTTCAGTAAATAAAATACACACACAATCCATAACTACAAAATCCACTGCAATTTGTATTTTGTATATTCATATTTATTCATACCAGTGCCATTTGTATATTATTTTGTATACTACTATTACTATTTGTTTCTTATTGAACTCTTTTTTATGTGTTTACACTGAGATGACTGCACCTTAAAATATGTTGTTTCTTGGTAAGTGAAAATGACAATAAAGGTTTATTTTATCATATCTTATCTTATAATTTGCTCCACGTTGCTGGTTACAGATTTGGAAGAACAGAAAGGAAGTATAATGTCGCAGAGAAATCACAACACTAAGATCTAATAATCCACAGACACAATCCAGCATGTTTACGTGCTGGTGTTTACATATCAGTGAAAAAAGTGTCAAAATGTTGCATTCACCACTATTTGCGCAGAACTTAGCAACTTTTGGTTCATCCTGTATTATAAAAGCTTAAAAATCCAATAAATCTACATGGTAAAGTATGATGAGTCAGCGTATGTTTTATCTCTGTGAAAATATTATCATGCCTGTAGTTATGAAAGGAGTTTATACTCCTTATTTTTCGACGCGCTTATTATACCAGTAGAGCTGACTAGCATGTGGAGCATCTAATTGCTAGAATGTTTATTCGACTATTTGATCGCTGGCCCAGTCTTGTGCTTGGTATTGTGCTATTTCCTGTCACGTGGTTCTGTGACAAAAACATAGGTGAGGGACCAGATGGACTGGTAGCAGACTCATCCTGGTGAAAAATAATAACCCCCTGTCGCTGATCAAATAGTGTATAATTCTCATTGACCTCAAGATTCCCGATTGCAGGGAAGCAAGTTGTGTAGTCTAGAGTACGGAGACCTTACGACTTTAAAAGGCATGTGCTGTGTATGAGGCGTTACTAGAAAGGTGGTCCTGTTAAGTTGCATTAAGCATATGCAAAGGTACCAAAAATCATGGCGTCTGGCTATCTGTTCCTCGTTAGTATAGTGGACAGTATCTCCGCCTGTCACGCGGAAGACCGCGGTTCGATTCCCTGACGGGGAGTTGACGAGTTTCATATTTCATGTTATTAGTTATTATATACTCAAGCAAGGCTATGAAAACTTAAGCCACTAAACTAGTGACTGGCTTAGCAGACACAGAAAAAGTATTTTCCGTTTCCTTACATTGATACATCTTATAGTCATATTCCTTTTTTCGACAGGAAGTTGTTGAGACCGATGATTAGACTGGCATCTCTTTGGCATCTCTTCCTCGTTAGTATAGTGGACAGTATCTCCGCATGTCACGCGGAAGACCGGGGTTCGATTCCCCGCCGGGGAGGTTGTTTTCTTATGCAGTTTGTATCATCCAAGTGATTGTGAGACAAGATTTTTACCTGCAGATTTTCACAAACACAAAGGCTGTTTCAACTGCTTGGAAGGTAAGTACGCTCATCACTGAACCCCCAATGCTCTGCGAGGGGAAGATTGGGACTGAGGTTGAAATCATTAGTCTGTCAATCAGTACGGTCACTAGACATCTCATATGGACTGCATAACATGGTTCCTCATCATGCTAGGTGCGTAAACTACAGAGTGACGTAATTGCCTCCTTCCAAGTCTTACCTAGCCCTGAGGGTGTTTCTGTAGTGTAGCGGTTATCACGTTCGCTTTACACGCGAAAGGTCCTCGGTTCGAAACCGGGCAGAAACATAGCTGTACAAGCATTAATTTTGCAGTCAAACACACAGAAAAATTTTAATTCCTTACAGTGTTCTGCAGATATTCCAGGGTGTGACGCTTAACACTCTAGACCTTGAGTCGAGCCAGTGGATTGGGAGTCTCTATGGAATCTGCAATTCCTGAAAAGAAACAGAAATGTGAAG
>JBBPCV010390813.1:0-12022 GCA_037974505.1 Plocamopherus tilesii
CTGTTCCTCTCCCTCCCCCGCCCCCCCCCCCCCCCCCAAAAAAAAAAACCCAAATGTGCTGAACTTTGAATGTCACTATCAATGCTATTTATGGTTGGATTCATAAATTATTCTGAACATAAATGGATTTGAATACACCACCACAAGATAGCAAAAAATGGCACTCTTCGAGGGCTTGCTCTGTAGTTATTTTTTAAAAAAGAAGATGTTTAAGAATTCATAACTGAGGAGGCTAGTCATTTAAGCAATGAAATAAATACTATTCTTAATAAGGAATTGTGTTAAAAGCAACCAGTGTAAGCCTACTTCTAGATCTAAAAACAAAGGCCTCACTCTAGATCTGAATCTAAATCTACGTCTTAATCCGTCCAATTTGAATTATAGCGAGACAGGAACATTGATTCAGAAGTACACTTCAAATTTAAATGTAATTAGTCATTAGACCCTGTTTATCTATTGGGAGCTTGAAATAAGGTAACCATTCTTTACAAGGCAATTAATGATCAAGCAATATTACCATTTGAAGAAGTTCAAATGAAAAGTAACCATATGAGATGTGGTGATCAAACATTAACATTATTTTCTGGTTCTCTTTGTAACTTATTATGACTACGAGCTTGGTCAAAAGAACAGAGTTAACTTAACTATCAGATAAATCATTAACATTTAGAGCCCCTTAGGAGATCAGAAACGTCACTTTTTGCCATTTTGAAGAGGGTGTGTTCAAAACTATGTGACTTTGTCATTAATAAATATAGCTTTATATAACTTCACATGCTTACTTTAATTGAATTAAAGTAGACCAATATTGATTTTTATGCAAATCCAGTGACAAATAGTATTCCTACTGACATCCAAAGTCCAGCACATTTTTCGGCGTATGTATCATATATAAGGATGAACAATGAAACAAACATACCAACAGCTGGGAAAGGAACAAATCGTTGAATAAGCATCTTTGTTGTTGGACGGAAAGTACTGGCACGTTTGATGAGGACATTCAAACCTACCTAGGGATTAGAATGAAATAAAAGATTAAAAATATATTCTCATACAAAAATGGTAGCAAAAAATAAAACAAAACAAATTTTTAAAAAACAAAAACAAAAAAAGAATTATAAGGCTAATCATATTTAATGCAAAATTATAAAAGAGCTCTTAAAAAATAAATAGCTATATCTTATCAAGTCAATGATCCATACAAATACATTGGTATAGTGCCTGATCATCAAAGCTAGTGATTTTGCTTCATTTGCTTCCTTTTTATTCTAAATTTTCACTTTTGTTTTGTTCTTTGTTCGGTTCAGTGTTTTCAGCAGTTTTATAAATTCTCATTCTCAAAGCACTGTTTGTAATGAACAAATGCTGTCCTTAAAGCACAGAGACCAAGTCAGCTTCATTACAAGCCAGGTTGGCTGGCCCTATCCATATGGTTCGTGGGATGTGTTGTGTTGAGTCAGTCGATTTCGGCTCAGGTAGACAAAACGCTAGCCCTTTTGCTAAGGCTAAGCGATCAGACAAGGTAGTGAGGGGTAATTTGCAAGTGTGTGAGAGTATTTTTTTTTTTGCTAGGGTCACTAGAAGAATACAAAAGATTTTGATGCTTTGTGGATGATTTTCCAAAGCTCTTTATATAGAATGCATCAGAATTAAATGATCTGTATGTAAAGAGACAGGAGACAGAGAAAGAAGCAGAGAACATTATGTATTGAAGGCACTTATGGATATGTGAAATTGTCTATTTATTTCTATGCAACATTTCAACTTGATACTATTTTAAGTTTATGATAATAGCTGATTGAAATTTTACAACACATAAATCTCATCTGCCATGAATTCACTGTGTGACTGAATGAATCAGAATGCCTGCCTAGTAAACAAATAGTGTTTATCAAACAGTAGGTTGGTCATTGTAGTGATTGTTCTCATCAACAGATTACAAACAATCTATCTGTGTCTGATCAATGATAATGAAAATTTTTGCTGCGGAAATGCTTAACAAGTAGTGAAAAATCCCATGAAAATGAAATATATCTACATGAATGCTCACAATGATTCTATCTGCATGATTACAGCTAAAATTAATCTATAGACTAAATAAAGACAGTGTTATCAATAGAATAGTAAAGACTTTTGGCAGTACATTTCTGATTAACTTTTTCCTCACTGCTACTGACTTTTGTTTCATGTGCTTTCCATTTCATTTAATCCATTGATTTTTTTGTTTTTTTGAGCATTCAAAATTCTTCAGTAAAATTAATAATTATTATATATCTGTACTTTTCCTAGTTTTGGAAGCACTTAAACCCAACAAATGCACATGCTTGTTTTTGACCAGGTAGACTGTTAATCTGAAAATTCCCATAACTGAAATAAAACTCTTTTCGAAGTTGAAAAAAGAAATCCATACACAAGATACTTACTGCTATTGATACAGCTGTGGTGACTGCCCCTACATACCCAGTGATGAAGCGCTTCAAGGGGGTGGGCTTAAAGGATAGAGAAATCACAGTAAAAGCAGTTTGCTTCCAGACTGGAATGAAAAGGCTAAAAAGACCATAGATAATTCAGGTGCTTGCAGTGTAATTGTTATTTATGAATAAGAACCAGTCTCTGCATTGCTATACTAGAAGAGCCTAATTTAAGTCATAATGCAATAAAAGATAATAGATATTGCTTGTATTTGAACTGTAATTTTTAAATGAACAGCTAAGAGCCTTAGTTGTGTTGCAACAGTGAAAGAAAGTGCACTTTTCCTTCTATACATTAATAAATTTAATTCTGATCATGAATAAGACTGATCAATAAATACAAATGTATAAGAGGAGGAAAGAGCCATTTAATTGGCAAATGTTCCAGGGAAAGTGGTCCCTAGTCAACAGCAACATTGAACACAATGACACAAAACAGAACATTATGCTGCTGGCTAAGCACAATACATTCTGAATACAATATTAACAATACACTACAGAACACTAAGTTAGAGTGAGTTGAGCTGCAGAAAGCTTTTGTCACCAAATCACCTTTGTTGCATTCCTATTAGCATAATTGACACACGCATTGTGACTCTGATTCAACCACTGCCAAAATATGATGGATGTCATCGAAGGGTTGGGAAGCAACATGCCAATAACCTGACCAATGAGATAAAAGAAAAACTGATGATAGAGTAATGACTGAAGAAAAAAATTATATGACATTTTATGAGAGAAAAAGAGTCCCCATTCCAACTATCATCTCCTATCTAAGCTAGATGGGTCGAAAAAATGAACATAGAGATAGAGAAATGATTGAAGATAAAAATTATATGATATTTTATGAGAGAGAAAAAAGAGTCCCAATTCCAACTATTATCTTCTATCTAAACTAGATGGATCAAAAGGAAATTCACCTATCCCTGTCATCAAAGTAATACATTAAACATAAACCATTCATCACTAAAGTGAGTTTGCCATAAATAATTCTTTGTTCTAATAAAATAAAAAAATAAAAAAGTAAACAAAAAATTCCTTGATTCAACAGAAACTATCAAATTTATTTCTTCTTTCATTGGATACTTAAAATCTATTAAGTTTTGATGAACAATTGAAACCTGAAATACGTCAATCTACAAAAGATAACACTATTGGGATTGAATTTTTTTCCAATCTCTTTGCAAAGTTTGAAATTGTTCTTACCATGGGGGTTCCAAATGGAACATAACCTGAAAGGCAGAAGGAAAAAAATCAATGATATATTATGTACTAGTGCATGATGTATTTATATTTATATATATACAATGCATGTATTCCCTTTAATCTAATGACAGGTACAGTCTAGTTTTACATCCCCTGATTGATTAAAACTATCACTTCTGATCATGTCGCGCAAGCGAAAGACATTTCTCTGTTTCTGCTACATAATTCTAAAAAGCTTACTTAAAATCTGCAACACCTATCTTCAAAAAGATAAGAAATTCACCTGACATTCTAAACGGCGTGAATATCTTTTCACCGGTGTCAGGATGTAGCATTGCCTGGGGAAAGTGGAAAAAATACTCGGATTATTTCTTCAAATCAGTTTGCCAAAATTTTTTTTTTAAATCAGAAATGCAATCAATGAGCCCTTATAATCAAAGAAGCACATCTTCAAAAACACTGTCAAACCATCTTCATCTTTCTATAAGGGGCATGCTCCTCCGGTAATGTCACTCTCATGATGGCCATTCTGCATATGTATCTTTCTATGGCCCTATTTCCTTTTGTTGTTAGGTTTGTTTCCAAGTCTCTTTCAGTGTTCTTGCCCCTTTTCTTTTCAGTCTTTCCCAAAATCTGGTGTCAGATATTTTCCCTTCAGATATTGTTCATTCCAGTTTTTAATCCATTTGGATATCTTCAAAGGTTAATAAGAATATCTTCATAAAATTATCACTATTCATGACACAGATAATGAGATATGCTTTGTTACTTTAAAGCTGATTCAAAATTGTAATATCATTATTAATAAGAATTTTCGTTAAAAAAAAAAAGAGTAAAAAAAATCCTTTGAGCCGTCTACATTACACCTGTCCTTTAATTCATTACAAAGCTGAAACAAACATAAGCACGTTACTTGTTTGATTTTCTGTGCTTCCCATAAATCTTTGTTTGTAGTTCCTTGGGGCAATGTACCATTTTTGAAGTCATCTAACAACTTAACTGCTGATTCCAGTTGTTTCTGGGGGAAAATGCAGAAAGCTGTAACAATACTAGAAGAAGTAAGAAACATTTAATCAGACTTTTATTGAGAAACTATGTATTTAGCACACCAATGTTTTATTCAGCAAAACAAAAGAAAGAGCTCAAAAAATAGGATTTGGAATCAAATTTGTTTATCCAAACAATAATCAAACCAAAAAACTATGTACATGCATCAATGTTCACATGATACGAAGGCTACAAATAAACTTACTGATGTTGTGAAAAGGGTAACTGGGCTAGTCACATCCATTATGTGCCTAAGACGTCCATAAAATGTTGACTGAAAAAATAATAACATGACATGAGAAAATATAAACCTGCCATATGCGCACCATTCTTTGACAATTTCATTGAGAAACTTTATTGCTTTATCTGATCACCCAGTCTGGTAAACAAGATTAAAAAAAGCAAAATTAGATCCACAAAAGGAGGGTACAAAAATAAATGTCAATTTCTCCCACAAATCAAATTTTATACACTTAAATCTACAAGCTCGAGAATATTGCTGTGCCATAACATGCAAGCTCAGTCATTTCCACTTCATTGTCAAATAAATTACAATAACAATATTTTTCATTGCTAAAAATATATCCTTTATTTGTTTTATCATAGATGGTAATTCTTCCTCACAAATACATACAGAATCATGCAATAGTTTTCTAGTCTAGCCTTCTTTTCATTGCAGCACTGGCTGAACTGTGGAAGCTTTCTCAGTTTCCGGAATAAACCTCCTAGGATCTGACTCCATTTTACGACATTGTCTAGTTACGATCAATAGGCCTCTACTGGATAGATCTAACAGTTGTTTCTGACATTGTTTGCACAAAAGTAGTCTAGTTCATCTTTCATAATCGTATTATAATTAATTGGAGTTTGAGCAAGGAAGTTGAATAAAAAAAATGTATAAAACAATAAAAAGACAGTGCAACTCGCCTTGCGACTAAATCGTAATTGATTTGCCATATTAGACCTTATTTTTAGTATCGGCACAAAACATCTGTTTTTCACTGTCTATCAGTCGCAGAAGTTATAATCGGATTTTCCTTAGTCTCTGAAAAATGCCATGTTGGGTCACGTGATAGCCCCCTTTTCCCGCAGGTTACTATTGTAGATGTTTCCAAATAGCCATTTCTATTATAAATGTCGATCTAGATTCTAGAACAGAGGCATGTTCGGTAGTGGGTACCCACTAGCAGGTACTCACTGGTGGCACGGAAGTAGAGCGGACGGTCATACTGGACAGTTTGCCCCTCTCTGTTCCAGTTTGAGCAGGGCTAACCAACATGGCAGCAGTTAGTGCAGTGCGATTGATAAAGCAGTGTGCATAAGGAAAATTTAAAGAAAAAAAAAATCTTATGCTTTAAATGTTTAACAAAATATTAAGTGTATGCTACAAAATAAAAGGATTAAAAATTACCATTTCAACAACGCTACTTGGCCATTTTCCATTAAATATTTATTCGAATCCAGCTGGTGGACGAAAGGGCCCTGTCATGTTTCTTTGACTGCTTTGATCCACTCTGTTCCTCTCTACTGGACAGACCGTCCACACTACCTCCATTCCACCAGTGGGTACCCACTACTGAACACGCCTCTTATCTTGATTTCAGACCAGATAAAATGTTTGCCTTTTTACATCTTTTTAAGTGACGGGCCTGTGCTGACTGCCTGGGACTCTGACGATCATGTTCTCCAGGAAGATTAGACGGGCCAAGAGCGTCTATTTTTTTTATTTTAGCATTTTGGTGCGAAGCATGTCTCGCTTCTCTGTTGTAAAATTGGCTTTGATGTCATTAGCAGTGTTGTTGCAAGGTCAGTGCTCTGTCTCGTGTGTTATGACACTTATACAGTGGAATTGGAAACTAAATACTCTCCCCTCCCCTTTGACATCATGTCTACCTCCAAACTCCTACTCTTAGTACTAGTAGAGTGGCTGACGTACATTATTCAATAACTCCTCAAGTCATCTGCTACATTCACATTTTCTTATATTGTCAACATGCTTTGGCTGATCCCTTTTTCCTTTCTCTTTATTTTTCGTAAATTTAATCCTCTATACAGCACTCTTCTCCTTCCCACCCCCTCCCTCCACCATCGCCCGCATCCTGATGGCTAACGTGTCACAGGAAGCCAAATGAACCCCCACCCTGCCAATCCCATCCCCCTTCTTTTTCCACCTCATACATGGTATGTACATAATACACAGTGGAGTATCATGATCTTGCCACCACCTTCATCCACTCCCTCCCTCCCCATTTCCTGTCACTCGAGTCCCAATAACCATGGGACGCTATTTGAGTCCGAATAGCCGCAGCCTAGATATATAGGGTTAGGGTAAGGGTTAGGTTACTACAAGACCTATCTATAAAGGTTGGGGCTATTCGGACTCGAATCCGAATAGCCAAGGGAGGCTATTCGGATTCAAGTCCGAAAAGTCGTGAGAGGCTATTCAGACTCAAGTCCGAATAGACATGAAGGCTATTTGAGGCTATTCAGACTCGAGTCTGAATAGCCTACCTGTAGACATGGTGGTGGTGGGAAGATCATGATACTTCACTGTGTATGATGTAAGCAGGTGGTGGTGGAGTGAGGGGGTGATAGTAAGGTGATGGTGGGAAGGAGAAGAGTGCTGTATAGAGGATTAAATTTACTAAAAAAATAAAGAGAAAGGAAAACAGGACCAGACAAAGAATGACAATACATATATTTTTTTTTCTTCTTTTTTTGGCTTTCCGTGACACTGACACGTGCCATCAGGAGGTGGTGGTGGTGGAGGGAGGGGTGGTAGTAAGGTGGTGGTGGGAAGGATAAGAGTACTATATATATAGAGGATTAAATTTACTAGAAAAATAAAGAGAAAGGAAAAAGGGACCAGACAAAGGATGTCAACAATACATATATATATATATATATGATGTATATAATATATACATATATATATATTATATAAGAAAAGGCCGATGTAGCAGATGACTTGAGGAGTTACTGAAATACAACGTCAGCCACTCTACAAGAACTATGACTAATAGTAGGAGTTCGGAGGTACACGTGATGCCAGAGGAGAGGGTGATCAGTAGTTAGTTTCTAATTCCACTGTATAAGTATCACAACATACGAGACAGAGCACTGACCGTGCGACAACACCGCTGCCGCTGCAAATGAAGGTGTTAAAATTAAACAATAGTCGCCCTTGACCTGCCTAGTCTTCCCAACGGCTTCTCACATGATCGTCGGAGTCCCATGCAGCCCGCACAGGCCCATCACAATGTGCGACTCGAGTCCGTATAGCCACAGGAGGCTATACGGACTCAAGTCCAAATAGCCATTTCGACAGATAGGCCTATCTGTAAATTGATGTTCCCACCAATTATATTAGCCAGTAATCCAGGTTCAAATTCAAGCTCTTCATAATAAACACTTTGAAAAATTGATGAGTTCCCACTAATCATAGAATGTAGAAAGACACTGAAGTAAAAGATTACCAGGTCTGGAATAGAATCTATTTTATAGTGCGTATAGGTAGGCCTGATATCTCTAGATCTAGATTATAGATCTAGATAAATCTAGATCTAGATTATTTATACATCTACTCTAGATTCTTTTATATAATATATAGATCTATATATATGCAAAATGAGTACTCATGCACTGTGCAGCATGCACAGATCTATAATATTTTATTATATTTATTTAGATTTATATAATATGGGCTTTGATCTAATTGGTATCTAATTGGTGTTACCTGATCAAAACGAGGAGTGTTCAGCTGGAGAAACGGTGGATAGCTGTCATCATTATGCATTGTGATACCAACCAGCAGTTGCGACTGAGCAACTTTCTAAGGAGCTGTAACTTCACAATATAACAAGGTCCTCTAATTTATCTAGATATAATAATAGATCTAGATCTAGATTCTAGATCTCATCTAGGTCTAGATATATCTAGAGAAAAAATCTAGATTCTAGATCAAGATTCTAATATATATATAGACTATAGAGTCTAGGTCTAGAATCTAGGTGTTTCCGACTCTAAGCCTAATCCCTATCCAGTAAATACTTTGGGCACATCTGCAGGGCCGTCAAAGTCCGACGTCACTGTGCTAAAAGCACAAGAGCTGAATATATCTAGATCTCTCTAGGTTAGATATAGATCCTAGACCAGCACGCTAGATTTACTTTCACCCTATTAGGGCCCTTTATCTTTATCTTTAGAACAGTTAGGCCTAGGCTAATACTGTACGATAGGTGACAGAAGAAATTTTACCTTTAGGCCTAGATCATGTGACATGTGTCACATGATTCTAAGACCGTATTGAATAACGGAGATGTTTTGTATTGTATAATATTATTTTGTTGTTGTTGTTGGTTATGTCTTGTTTGTTTGTTTTTTGTTGTTGTTCTTGTTTGGGTTTTTTTGGGTTTTGTTTTGTTTTATATCTATCTTCTTTTACATTTTACTTGTATTGGGTTCTAATTGTCATATTTTCCTTTCTTCCACCAGAAATGCCATAATAAAGGAGCATGAAAGAATGCTCTCCAGGAACGCAAAAAGTAGAACTATGCTGGTCGGGAAATACATCTTCTTCATAAACGCTGACAGACTCAGTCAACTGAGCATTATTGTCAACGCGCCGCTAAAAGCTAGTATTTACCGGAGCTAGTATTTACATGAAGGTGAACACAACAGATAACTGTGTACGGATCCATAAAATCCAAAGTCAGTAGAAAAGCCAACATATCAGCATTTACTAGCGTATTTGCTAAGGAGTGAAGAGATATGCCCAGCCTGGAACATAAAAGCATAATTATTGAATGGTGCAATATAAACAAAGATGATGAAACGATGCAAAAGTCGCTAGTTGCATTTGCTTCATTTGTACATACTGTTGTAAATTATTTTGTTGCTTTTGGTTTCGAGTTTGGAGTTAAGATTTTGCTAATTTATTTATGTAGATAATTCTTCGATTTACATAAAAATGTTATGAAGCTTGCTCCAAAATGTCATCTGCAGATGCCTCACCAGCAACAACACCAAGTGCAACATCTGTTAGTGGTGGGCACATTCAAATATGGGACTGTTATTCCAAGCAGAATATTTGTTGAAGGAATTTGCTGCCAATACAACAAATAAATTAAAGGAGTACTTTTCAGCCTTTGTTATGTTATTATATACCTAGTTTGTTTTGTTTTGTTTTGTCGGGGTTTTTTTTGTAATTGAAATGAACTTTAAACTGTTTGACTGTGTTTGATTCTTCTATGAAAACCTGTTTAATTTCCTTCCAGAAGACTTTATAGATTTCAATCAGAAGGCCGTCTGTTCCTGGAGCTGTTCCAATTCACATTCATTTTATTGCCTGGATTGGCCTTATATAACATATATTATTTATTATGATCTTCACTGAAGTAATTCTTTAGTATAGTAACCATTGGTTTGGAAATCAGGCATTGGCAATTTAACAACAAAGACTATGATTAAGATCTAGATCACAGGGGGTGATAAAGTTTTATGTCTTATATAAATTAATGACCCATTGATTAATATAAAGAGGCACGGTGCCCTCTCAGATTATAATAGTATTTATAGTGTCAGTCCGCCCTATTAATTTAACACATGCTAAGTAAACTACGTACATATTATATTTCTATCTTTATTGTGCTTAAAATGATATTCATTTCATAGAGCCATGTGTGATCTATTCAACCATTTATGGAAAGATGAAACGTGAAGCTAAATAGTCCATCAGTATACATTTCGTAAAGCGTCGGCTTCTATTCTAATTAGCATAGGGAAGGGCCCGAGAGTAATGCGAGTATTGCAGATGTCTTACCACTTTTGCTACATTGCATTGACTATTTTGTACATGTATTCCTGTACACTGTGCTTAGCCAGGATGTCCTCAATACAGCAATGTATGGTGTTAATGATGATGATGATGATGATGATGGTGGTGGTGGTGGTGGTGGTGGTAGTGTTTGTATTGATAAAGATGATGGTGAGGATGATGTTGATGTTGAGGAGGAGGATCATCATCGTCATCATCATCATCGTCATCGTCATCATCATCATCATCATCATCACCATCATCATCATCATCATCATCATCATCGTCATCGTCATCGTCATCGTCATCGTCATCGTCATCGTCCTTGTCCTCGTCCTCGGCACCGCCACCGCCACCGCCACCGCCACAGTCACCGCCACCGCCACCGCCACCGCCACCGCCACCGCCATCGTCATCGTCATCGTCATCACCTATATCGTTATCATGATCAGACATATGAACTGGAATTGGGTATACGTCACTAAGAAGTATTCTTCACCATCCTCTGTCCTGCCAAAGGATTTTTTTGTTGTTTGTTTGGAAAAAAAATGGGGGGGTGGGGTGAGGTGGAGGAAGGGGGGTCATGAGCAGTTGATTCCTCTCCACTCCAGTCGAGCCCCGGCCTGCTTCAAAGCTATTCTCTGATCTCGTCTCCAGCGGGCTTGTTGACTTTCTCTGTTCCAATTATATGGAAGAGTTCCATTTCAAACTTTGTATTGGACCTTTTCAATTGATATTGTCTGCACGAATTCAGGCCTTCATCAGTAATACTAGTAATAGGTGAACCTCGATAAGAAGCTTTGTGAATGAGGTTGCAGATTGGTGACTCTGACCAGTCTTTGATGTTTTTAGACCAAGACGCTCATTGGCGTTCTCTCTTTCTCCCACATTCCACTCACTGTGCCCTGCATGATGGTTTTTGGTAGGCTGTCATGTCGAGTGATATGGCCAATCTATTAAAGCTTCCGACTTTTTACTGTGGCCAAAAGGGGTTCTTGTAGGCCAGCAGCAGAGTTGATTAGGTTCTTGACATGCTCATTAGTTACATGGTCTCTATATGAAATGCGAAGCATTTTTCGGAAGCTTTTTGTTTTAAATGCATCGATTTTTCTTTGTCTCTGCCATCAGTGTCCATGATTCACATGCATAAAGGAGAGTGGATACTACGAGGGATTTACATGGTTTGATTTTGATTTCAAGACTAATTTTGCTTCTCCATATTTTGTGTTGTCGAGACAATGCAGCCCTCGCTGAGGATATTCGCTCTTTGATTTCTTAGGATTAATTGCTATCTACTGTTATTGTCGCCTCAAGATATTTAAATTTGGTGACTTCTTCTAGATGCTGATCATTCATGATTATATTGGCATGATCTCCCATAGTTAATATAATTAAATGTTAATAATTAAATAATAATATGACATTTTTATATTGCTTAATCTCAATTTGAACCTAGCACTGAGCGTTTTACAATGGCATAAAT
>JBBPCV010391924.1:0-12013 GCA_037974505.1 Plocamopherus tilesii
TTCTTCTTCTTCTTCTTCTTCTTCTTCTTCTTCTTCTTCTTCTTCTTCTTCTTCTTCTTCTTCTTCTTCTTGTTCTTTTGGCGTAGTCCATCGGATCCTTCGTCTCCAACCAGACCTGTTCATCGCATCCTCATCTATCACATCAGCTGCCGTCATATCATTATTCTCTTCCTTAATTTCACTACTACACATGTACCTCTTTTTCGGTCTTTCCTTTTCCACTAACCTGGTAGTGACATCTTCAGCATCCCCTTACCAAGGTACTCTTCATCTCTCCTATCGAACGTGGCCAAACCATCTCAATCTAGATTCTCTCTTTGTGTCTACAAACCTTGGCTATGTGAGCATGCTCTCTAATGAGCTCATTTCTGATCTTGTCCAATCTCATTACACCCATTACACTACATTTTCATTTAATCCTCACCCATCTGTAATTCCAGCTGTTTTCTAAGTGCAACAGTCTCTAGGTCATGCATCATTGTTGGGCGGATAAATGTCTTTCTTATATATATATACCTTCCCTTTCAATTTTCTAGGCATCTTTTTATCACACATATCTCCATCCACACCATCCTACTCGCACCCTATTCTTCGATCACCGATATTCTCGCCTTGTAAGAGAATTGTGCCTCTATTCTCTTTCTCATTTAGATCCGTGTATTATTCCTACTGTTACTGTTACTGACCCTCATTTCCCTCTTTTCTAATGCATTTCGCCACTTCTCCAGATTCACGTCGATTTCTCCTTTGGACCCATTGCATAGCACAATGTTGCCGTATGATGAAGCTTAGTTTCAGCGATGGGATAATGTGCCATACTTCGTTCCATGTGAGGGATCTTTGAATGACATCTTCCCATGTTGCCCATTGACCCTTTTGTGTTTGCTGGACTGCCTTCTGCAGTCTTCCACCGTCCTCACATTTTCTTACCGCATTGAGGACCATGTCTCTGGATTCTCTTGGTGGCGCTTTCGACCACATGCACTCCACTGCACTGCCAAACCCAAACCGGTCGTATTGAACGTGACCCATGATCGCTTTGATCTTTAGAGCTTCTGTTGTGTCTTGGTCTGTGTCATGTGTACTCCAAATTCTCCTTGTCCTGATGGATGGTTCAGTGGATTTGACAGCTTCATCACGGGAATTCAGACTTCTTAGTTTTGGGGGTTTGATCTCCATCCTGCTCCAGCCTATCACTGTCCAATCGTCCAATCTATCTAGGACTGCTAATCTCTAATAAATCTTTTCCTCATATGATATATTACCTTATGTCGTTTTACAGTTTATAGTTACATTGATTTGATTTAATTTGTCATTTAAGAATTATACGAAGTGCGTTTGATTGATCAAAATGGACATAATCTGATAAATCAGTGATCATGTTAACTAGATAATTCATTGAGTTGGTGTCTTTGAAAACTGTCAATTTCGATAATTCATTGAGTTGGTGTCTTTGAAAACTGTCAATGTCCCATTTTCACTGGCTTCAATCCTACGCTTATGAACGTTTTCCAAAAGAAAGCTGGATATCAGAGTCTCATTACTGAATTAGGAGGGAAAAGCTTAAGGACAGACGAGTTGGAATAGAAAAGAAATAGAACTTCCGACTTCATACAATATACAGCTTTCAGCTGACACAAGCAGGCATAACCATAAATCCATGCTGCATTAGTACTAACTGGTGTTATCACTATCTACCACTACATGCTACACGTAGTACTACAATTGTAATGATATTCCGTTGGGCGCTGAGCCAAGTTCTCAATAAAATTTTCATTTTCATATGTTCAACTCAATATCCTTTCTGTGAAAAAAAAATTGCATCAATCTGGTATTGGTAATTGGATTGTTTCCTTTAATTTCCCCATAAAATTTAATTAATGCATATGTGTGATGTATAGAGAATACTGTCTGAAATTCGTTCACACCATATTGGATTAGACATAAAGAAGTAAACGGAATTTCTCTAATTGGGAAAGGGCAACAGATTTGAAAATTGACTTTATACAGATTATCCAGGTTTCCCTGCTAGTCAAGTGCTAGCCAGGGCCATGGGGATTTCGATTCTCTTTAATTATAATTGTACATGTAGTAGTAGTAGTAGGACTGTTCTAGATAATCCAGAAATATTCAGATAGTCTACTTCCCAGGTACATTTAATATGTGTCGATACTGTCAAACAGTGCCTGCCTATTTAACTTTCCCTTTTATAAATGTTGTTCATTCGTTACAGTGCAACAAAGAAGATACAATGAAGTAAATAACTCAAAGTCTATCCGAAGAAAAAAAATAATACATCCGACATTATCACTTATTATCAGCCTGAATCCAACTATAATTACAAATGGTAGTGGTAGACTAATGTATTATATATATATATGGAAACAAATATTCCATGAGATTTCTTCCCCATTTCCTGGGTTTCCCAATTGAGGAGTTCCACTATTTAAATTTGTTAAAGTTAAAGATGCACAAACCACAAAAATAATTACACATGTTTAACATATATATAAGACAAAAGAACAAAAACAATTCCAAACAAAAACATATGTACTTATTATACATGGACATTGACAGTGAGACAACAATACTTCAATATGAAAAAACACAGGAGGAATAGTGAAGAAAAATGGAATCGCTTTTTCTTTTAAGGCATATATAGCATTTATTATTTATACATTTGTTTCGTTTGCATGGATTTATTGCTATTCTATTACAAAATCATTATATATGGGAAAATACATATCACATCCATATTCCTGACAGCATAATTATAAGGATTTACTACAATAGAAGTTGAATTAATTTTCATCATGCCTATCACAAAAATGGATCAGATCTGAAATTGCAAGTGGGAATCACAATAAAGTGCAGCACAGATATCTCAAACACTCATAATAAGTAGAATTCTTGGATATGTCTAACTATTCCTATGGACCAGTTTTAATCATTCAATATTCTTCATACAAGTACTAGTTTGCAACATGACTAATTTGAATAGCAACACCTATGAGGCAAACA
The DNA here is from genome assembly GCA_037974505.1 of Plocamopherus tilesii. NCBI lineage: Eukaryota > Metazoa > Mollusca > Gastropoda > Nudibranchia > Polyceridae > Plocamopherus > Plocamopherus tilesii. The sequence goes on from JBBPCV010391924.1 coordinate 3,022, forward strand.
GATCAATCTAGAAACAATTTATACGAAGCCCAAACTTGAATCCTTGAAAAGGGAAAGAAGCATGACATGCAGTCATGCACAGACCAATCAGTAAGTACTGTAGATATAGGTTTTAAGCTAGGCCAACACCTAACCACTGAGATATGGCTTTATAAATCATATCGTTATTGTTTTGTTACTTCATTGGAGAGCATGACAGAAAAAGGCCCAAAATCAAAAGCAAGTGCTTTAGACTTTGGTTTTCCCAGTGTGCTTAGGTTTCTTTTCCTTGCTCAGATCAATACTGAAGATATCTAGCATCAACTAATAATCTGACCCCTAAAAAAACAACAACAAAAAAACATAACAAAAAACCAAAAACAAAAAAAAAACCAACAAAAAAACCAACAAAAAACAAATCCCACACTCACCAAAGAAACCCACTGAAAACTACTCCACTCCTAAACACCTCTTATCTCCCAAATAACCGTTAACATACCATGATCATTAACAAACTGTGTGCCAACGTCCTGTTTGAACATGAGGCATGCAAGTATTGATGAAAAAAGAGGCGAGTCCTAGTTAAATCTCCTCTCTGATCAGTATCCCTAACAAAGCGTAGCCAACCACACACAAGTAAAATACATGGATAATCCTAACACACATTTACCTGATTCGGTTGAATCCAAGGTAGCCATGCTGCAATGTACTTTGTAACGAAGCCCTGCTAACAGCCAAGTAGCCATCTATGGTACACAGAAGGTCTTAGGCAGCTTTGTGAAAGTTATCAACAATAACAGGGCCAGGATTCAGTCATATTTTTATTTCAACTAGCAATTTACGATATTTTGACAAAATTTTTTTTATACATATTTTGTTCACCTTTAGCAATGTGATTTCAGTTTCAGTTTCAGAGATTTGGACAGGATCCAACATTCTACAGCTAGATGATTCCCCAATTCTAAGACCCCTGTCATGCTAATTTCCATATCATACACAAAGAACTTGTATCACCATCTCTGTCAAGACAATCTGCTAGGCCTGCCCAGCTAGAACCCATTCACATGAATGGATGGAATTACCTAAAGTTACAGATTCACTTTGCCATACAAGTACAAGCCAGAGCCGATCAAATTATAATCCTGCCCATTTAGCTTTTATAATCTTTTCTCGACATCCTGGTTTCAAAGCTTGACAATTCAATCATATGACAAATAAATCACCAAAACAAACAACAAAAAACCAAAAAAAAAAAAAACAAAACAAAACAAAAAACAAAACAAAAAACCAAACCAAAAAAAACAAATTATTTTATACATTCAAGTAAATCCATCCATCCCAAACATCCAATGCCTTCACAACATGCAGACTCCCATTCTCTTCTCTACACTCAGTCTTGCTGCTCTTCATACAGTGAAACATTTCTCCGCTTCATCTTCTTACTTGGGCTAATTTTAGGAAATTCCTGCTGTGTTTTGATATCTGGCTTTTGTCCAAGTTCTGAACTGTTCCGTTTTTTAGAGTCACACACAGCACTGTCATCCTCAGCAAGTTCCTGGTTGCTGGATATTGAACTACTTTGTGAGGACAGAGAATTTTGTACAGAACTCTGTCGTGCCAAAATGGCCTGCAGCTCATCAGTATCCTCCGAATCCAGAAGGTTCATAGTGTCAGACTTTGTGAGACGACTGCCTGCCTCAGAACTGCTTTGAGAGCAGTCTTGACTGTCCGGAATCGAAGATTGTACCGAATCTGTTGAAATGCTGCTCTTCAACGATTTCAGCCTGTCGGCTATGGATAGTCTCTTTAAGAAAGGCCCCTCTCTCTTGCATTCACTGTCACTGGATGCTGCTGAGGTATCGACGGAAGGGGAAGTTGAGGATAAAGAAGACAAACGATGAGCGAGTTTCTTTTGAGAGGACAATATAGACTTCAGCTCTTCGTCATCATCTACTGCACAAGCATTGTAAGACGTGTTTGAGTGAGATGTTGAGCTTCCGTTCCTGCCTCCACTGTCAGTACCAAATAAACTGTTGGAACAAAAGGAATTGTTAGATGTGTTTTGCAGTGAAACGTCGAGACTGCTGTCGATGAAACTGGGTGCCTCGTCAGCGTCATCCCTTTCTGAAGAGGGCGAGTCAACGTAGCTGTCTTCGTTAAGAAGCTGAGGAGCTATTCCCAAGAGTTTAGAATTCGGATCTGTAATGTTTAACATTGTACACAGGAGATTTGTCTGGGGGTTGACAATGATTGACAGAGGCTTTGCAGGTTCCCTTCGCCTATTGTGAGGATTTCCCCGGAATGGTTCAGCGGTGTGCTGAAAGTTTTCTGGCAAGGTAAGATCGTTGCCGAAGAGCTCCTCCGTTTCTTGCAGGTCTGAGTCATTGGCTGTAAAATCATACCTGATGAAGAAATTGTACAAGAGGGGAAAAAAAAACCCCAATGTAAATATAGAATAAAATGTAATTGTAAAAAGTAGTTGCATTTAAGGTGATATTTTGACACTATCATTATCCTCAAACTGACAAAAGAATTACTAAACATGGAAATACTTCTTAGAGGGGCAAAGAACCCCGCCCCCCCTCCCCACACAAAAACACACACAACCTGAATTTTAAATAAAAGTCAATATTTGTTAGATAGATCGAAATAAATTGGCACATAGTGGCTGCCGTTGATACCAAGATGTCGAGTTTTCACTCTTTCATATTTGATATCAGATTATTGAATTTTCTTCACTTTTGTAGCTATTCCAGTGGCCTATAAAGGTGTTTCTTTTTAACATTAGATGTGTTGGAAGAAATTCCCTTCTTTTTTGGGGAGGTGGGTGGGGGTAAGTTAATCACTATGTGTTTAACTGTTTTGTGAGGAAAAACTCTAGTGTAATTCAACTAAAGTAAGCATGAGAATTTTTCAGATGTATTATATCGATGATACTTGAAGTTACAAGGTTTTGAATACAGCTGCATGAAACTTGCAAAAAATGACAGACATCCCCAAGCGCTTTCAAAGGACTATAAATAAAAGTTTAATGATTCATTTCCAATAATTGCACACATTCCTTGCTTGCAGTTATATTAAAACAAGTACAGCAGACAATATAATCTAGCATTTGTTTTCTAATATTTCTAAAGTTGCATTCATACTGAAACATGCTAGTCTTAGATAAATGCTTGAGGTTATATCACATTTCAGATTTACTTCACAATAACACTTCTTATCATGTTATCTTTCAAATAAGATGGACTTAAATTTACCAAATCAATATTTATTTGCTGTTTTTATCATTTTGAGGAGAGAAAAGAAGAAAAAAAAAGTGTTGTTTAACTATCATAGGAATTTAAGTTAAATGAAGGGTACGGTTACTGATGTTTATATTGCATCTGCATCACCTTCTCAAAGAAGAAATTGATTTATTTCTAATTTGAAAAGAAGAACAAAAAAACCATATATTAACCAAATCTTTAGCCCCTGTATACATTCACATGTATGGACTGGCTGTGCTTACATATATAAAAGAGAAAAATTATTTCCTTCAAAATGTTTTGGCCTATTTTAAGAGCTTGTTTGGTGTATTGTCATTTACCACACTCAAAACCTCAAATTCAGGAATTTCATTACATGCAATCTTAAACTATTTCACTGCTAATTTTCTTCAGTAACATCATACATACGTTATTATATGCTCGAAAACAGAATAAAACGTAACTTTCAACACTTATGCAAAGGAGATATCATCTACCTAATTGAGATGAACAAGCATACCACATGTTCCAAATTACAAAGTTGTTTTATTTTTATCAATACCTCCTAGTTGCATATCCAATTTGCGACATGGAATTCTAAATAAAACTTCATAATTACTGTCCTGTTAATGAATCAAAAAGCCACTAATGACTGCCAAGTGGTACAAACCTTTCATTGCCATTTGGTCCTGGCATGAGGCAATTGTAGGGGGACAAATGCAGAAGGTGGTTTGTGGACTGCAGAATAGTAAGCCACTCGGCATCCAGCTTAATCTTTAGGCCTTCCTCTTCCTTGTGAGGTATGTCCAACACCTGTTAAAACACCAAACGGGAAATCAGTACTAAAGAACTTACAACATAAAATGAAAGAAAGAGGAACGTCATCACTGGTGAGGACAGGAATTTAACTCCACAATTAAGCTTCTTTTCCTGCTTTCAAAGCAGTAGGCCTTGACCAGAAATTGCAATGGCCTATCCTGAACAGTGATCCGAACGTGAGTGGATGATGATAATAAAGATGAACATGATGATGTTGATGAAGATGATGACACGATGTCTACTTATTTTCAAAATAACCCTTACTACTTAATCTTGGCATTTTTAACTCCTTTGTGAATTACCTTTGCCTCAGCTTCAAATGCTGCAACCCAATTTTACTTCTTTTAGCATATGAACAACAATTTGAGTAAAAGGGATGTTTGAAAAACATGATGGCAATACAGCTCAAACTAAATCTCAGCATATGTGATCTCTTCCTGCCTATGGTGGAATCTGCTCACAACAAAATTAAAGGGTATACCGAACAGATTTGTTAATTACTATTACTATATTACTGTTAATTACTACTAATTCAGGCAGGGATGTTAAAGGCCAAAAAAAAAACAAAAACAAAACAAACAAATAAAACAACAAAAACAAACAAAAAACTACACACACAAAAAAAAACCCCCAACAAAAACCAAAAACCAAAAGAACATTTTCCTACGATACAGATTTTTATTCATCAAAATAGCTTGATCAAATAGAACAAGACCTGGTGAAGTGTAATAAGCCCTCAATCATTGATTTTTAATCCTAGTCAACTAATTTCACGGATGAATAAACCAGATCTAGACCTAATGATTGAGCAATCCATATCAGCAGTAGCCAATTCAATGTTTTTGTTCAACATATCAGATAATAAATCTGGACAAATGATTGTGCAAAAAGGACAAAATGAAAATCTGTGACCAAAAAGGGAAAAGAAATATTGAATATAACAGTAATAAACAAAATAGTTGGACATTAAAAACTTTTTTTTTTTTTTAAATGCTTAAATGACTTCTTTTGCAGTACTCAAGAAAAAAGCCTCCAACCGTACTTCATCACTCATAAGCCAATCACGTTGAGGTGAAGTGTGAGCATTTAGAAGTAGAAAAGGAAGGGAACTTTCACAACACAACATGGATGCCCAGCCTATTTTCACAATACTATGTTTTGTTAGGCAGTCACACGGTAACTTTCCAGGATCCCCGAAATCTTGTGGAACATTAATCCATATAAATTCTGAATGGCATGTGGAATTTTCTCAGTGCGAATAATACTAATTCAATGGGGAGAATAGGTGTGCAAGTTACATGCGGACATCTCACACGTTTGGCAATCCACCAGCTAGGCAATAAAGCGGTTAATAGAAGGTTATCAGGGCACAAGGTAAGAGGAAGACCAAGGAAGACCTGAATTGAGGGTGTGAAAAATACTCTGAAGATCTACAATATCACAATCAGCCAAACCATCTAACTTACGAGAGATTATTAAGCGCTACTGAGCACCTCTGGGTGGAAGCTTCAGCGCTATATAAATCGATTGCATTATATTATTATTATTATAAAAAGCTTTCTCCCATCAACACTCCAGGCAGTACAAGAGAATCGATAAACTAAAGTAACATTAATATTCTCAGATCTAAATCAGAAAATGTAGACATTTCTTTCAATTTTCCTCCTGTTTTTTTTATTTAGGTAGTCACAGAATAGCAAAGTTATGAAAGCAATATGTTTTATAAAATCCACAATTATAAATTAACTTTAAAGTAAAGATATTGTGATTGTTTTATATTTTGACGAGCCAATGAGCATACCTGCAAAAACTGACGTCTTGGTAGACATTTGTCCAGAGCCAAAAACTTGGTAGTCCTTACATCTCCCTCAAAAGAAGGCTGTGAATTATAAAGTCAAAGATTCCTGTTATAACACCAAATAAATTTGTTATAAGGTCTTATTTACTTTGGCCATATAAAAACAAGATGAGGAAAAAAGACAATACAGTGGTCTCCACCTTATAAACCATCCTTTGGGTGATAAACAAAAACGGTTTCTAAGTGAAACAGGTTATAATACGTAAAAGCATGGGGGTGGTGGGATGGGGGGGTTGTTAAACAAAGCATGAATGTATATATGATTACATGAACACGATTGAATGTTAAGTAGTTTAAGCAATGACCACCCTTTGAGCAGATTGTCATGTTATAAACAAAAAGATGATTAGCTCCGAAAATGGCCAATCAGTGTCTACAGTGACAAGCTATGTGAGTGTTCTTTGTCCCTCCCACTTGTCAGCCAACTGTGCCTTCTTCTATGATATAATCTTTCATGAAAGAGCTGTACGAGAATGCTTAGACTACACTAAATGCTGTTCAATGGCCATCAGCCCACACGCCTTTGTTCACCAAGGCAGGGTAGGGCCTGTGCTGTGATTTGGTTGACCAGATGATCAAAGTTTGACTTGGGGACTATTATGAGGCAATTTGCTTGAAAGTCTGTTCCTTCATGGCCTTTGTGAGAAACATACTTTTATAAAAATAGACACTGACATACAAATGTCATGAATAGGATAGCTGTATAGTTTACGAATATTTTTTCTCATCCTCATTATTTGTTACAGGCCCAGTGAAAAAGACCAGGTTGTAGGCCTGGTCTGAGAGGCAGGTTATTAGAGAGCTATTTTAAATAGAAGAAAAAAGTGTTTCACAAAAACAGCAGGTTATTGAGCAAAGTAAGCTATAAGCAAATGGGTTATAAGACAGGGACTACTGTAACAAATAAAAAACAAACACATGCCCCAAATTCCTCTAAACAAAAAAAAAAACAACAAAAAACAAAACAAAACAAAACAAAAAAAAAAAGAAAAAAAAAAAAAGAAAAAAAACAACAAATATACAAAACAAAAGTACCCACCCCGACAAACACACAACAACAAAAAAACAAACAAAAACAAAAAAGACAGAAAGATGCACTATAAAAAGAAACTTCCAGCACATTACCAACCAAAAAGATAGAATATATACAGAAAAAACCCTAATAGTCCAAGGGTAAAAACACAAACTGGGTGCAAGTGGAAAAAAAAAAAAAAGGATAAAGTTTACCCTAGTTGGAATGAAGACATCTTGTAAATTCATCAATATTGAACTTACCTCATGCTGAACATGTGCAGCAAATTTGACGTGAAGGTGAGCTGCAAACCAATAACTTGGCTTTAGGTGCTTCAGGAGGTCAGCACATGGTTTGGAGCCAAGGCAGTTATTATCTATTTCTTCCCTAGAAACAGTAAAAAAAAAAATTTTTTTAATGTAAGATTCATAATTTATAAAATGAAAATAAGATCAAACAATAAGCAAGCTTTACAAAAAGGCATTAAGCAGTACATTACATTTCTTAATTCAATGGCTGAAAATAGGTAATAAAATAAAACGAAAAATAAAATTTACTAGGATAGTGTACTGAATATTTTTTTGGCACATTTTTTCTTTCAATACCTGCTGCGTGTACATTGTACACATCTCTAATTTTAATTACCCCCCCCCCCCCCCAAAAAAATAAGACTTTTTTCATACATGCAATCATCCGTGATATGATGTGTTTTGTTTTTTTATTTCATAAAAAATGGGTACAAATGGTCGAGTACGAAAGATCCGTACTCAAAACCCTCAGAATAAGACAACTACAATTTTTTGGGCACATAAACAGAGCTGATGGAATAGAATAGCCATTATTGTGGAGAAAGATTTTTTATACCAAAGGCAGAGGAAGACAATGCACAAAATACACACAGTCCGAATAGCAACACAACGAGGAAAAAATCCCCCAACAATGAACTCATTAGGAAAACGGACAACAGAGGAATGGAAGGCCATGATCGCTGATGTCTGCAACAGACCTGACACCTAAAAAAGATCTGCCAGGCTTCACACAAAATAAAATACAACATTGAGCAATGTCCTAAAAAGAAAAAAAAACAATAAAACCCAAAAAAAACCAAAAAACCCAGAACACTAATGAAAAAGAAAAAAAAAAAAAAAAAGGAAAAGAAAAAAAAAGGAAATAACAAAGCCGATTGTTATATTATGATTTGTCCACTGCCCTGATTTTGAAATGGCGGAATCAGTTTTGGGAGAACAAGGACTGTGTCAACTATTATTTGCCAATACTTAAGAAGGGAGACAAACTACCCCTACCCCTACTCAAAAGAAAAAAAAAAAGAAACACTTGCTTTTTCCTGGGCTTCTGCAAGCCAATGAATATTCAACAGAATTAACACAATATTATATAGAGTATTTAATCCTCAAATGTATCCTTTGCAGAAGCAAACAGAAAATGACAGGGCTGGGAAGGCTGGAGAAAGATCATTTCAGGAACTTAAATCTCATACACCGAAAAGAAAAAAGGGATATTAAAAAAGAAAGAAGAAAGAAAGTGTTGCATCCTCTGAAAAACAATCCAACCGATGCTTTAGTGTACATATTTCTAAAGCTGAGCACTATATTCAATGAAAAGGATTGATTGTTGTTAAAAAATGTTTGTCATGATTAGAACTCATCCCACCAATAGAGCCATATTTATTTTCTTTTCCCACAGCCACCTACATACCAGTAGACTGGCAACATGTTCATCGAACAAGATTACATAGCTGTTAAGAATTTGTCAACACAAATAGGAACATTGTGTTATAATATGTTTAGAGTAAGGGGGCCAGGGCTTAAATTGCCTGAGAGTTTCTACATGTCCTGCTTTCTTCACTTCATAAATCTTTGATGACTGAGTATTTAACCACCACTTTCAGCTCTATGTAAAGTTTAAACTTGACTGACAAACAAACAAACAAAAAACCAACAACTAAAATCCAAAACCAAAACAAAAACAACAAAAAGAAAAGAAGAGAGAGAGAGAGAAAGAGAGAGAGAGAGAGAGAGAGAGAGAGAGAGAGAGAGAGAGAGAGAGAGAGAGAGAGAG
>JBBPCV010393035.1:0-12009 GCA_037974505.1 Plocamopherus tilesii
TCTCTCTCTCTCTCTCTCTCTCTCTCTCTCTCTCTCTCTCTCTCTCTCTCTCTCTCTCTCTCTCTCTCTCTCTCCGATTTGTATAGAACAGCAGATCATTGGAAAGGAGATGCATAACCAGTGCCTTTAACAAACGTCCTTCAATACTACTAAATCCTCGATCACTTTGCGACAAGGCCAAACAGATGAAATACCACAAGAAACTTTCATACATCAGCATTCAAAGCCCCACACTCTCAAAATAACCGACAGTAACACTCACATAAGAACCGACAGTTACAGAAACAGCTTTTTCCCTAGAAACGATTCGAGTACCTAATAGTAATAGTAATAATCTGGACAAAGGCACATTGAACAGTCCAGCTCAATGTTGCTTTTTGTTGGTTTTTGGGCGGTTTTTATAATTGTTGTTGTTGCCACTGCTGTTTTTGGTTTGTTTATTTGTTTTATTTTGTTTTGTATTTGCCTTTTACTTTTTTATCTTTCTTGTTACTTTTGTTTGCAATTTTATTTTTTCTTTGGTTGGGGTGGGGGAGGGGCGGTGAGAGGTTTCTGTATTTGAGCAACTTCGATGAAGTCATTAAAATGTATTTTGTGATCATAAATAAAGTTAATACTGCGATACTAGCTAGCAGCAAAAAGTTTACAGTTGCTTGCCACTTTAACTAACAAAGTCTCCATTTCTCATTCTCGTTAACTTCAGGTCTCAAGGAGCTGAAGATCCTAATCCTGGAGAAAAACAACATCCAGAGTCTACCGGAGGAAATCTGTGAGCTGTCCCAGCTGCAAACTTTAGATCTGACTGGGAACGAGGTTCGATCCCTGCCCCTGGCCATGCACCGCCTCACCCAGCTGACAGAAGCCCACTGCTACCACAAGCTGGAAAAGTGTGGACTGTGGCTGTACAAGAATCCCTTGGAACAGCCCCCACCGGAGATATGGCGAACAGAGAAGCCAGACAACATTTTCGACTACCTGAAGAAACTGATGATAATTAAAACCGAAAACCTGCAACGCCAGAAGCTCCAAGTCATCGGAGAGAGCCAGAGCGGGAAGACGAGTCTGGTCAATGCCTTGGCTTCTGGGAAATCTATTCTGACCGCTGGCGAGTCTGACAAGACGAGACTCTTGAATCAAACCACGTGGAAAACAGAGAACAACGTTGATTTTGTCCTCAACGATTTCGGTGGTGATGAGGCTTATACGATTCTGTATAAAATTTTAATGGACTCTAAGGCTTTAGTTGTATTAGTTTATGATGCTTCAACTTTCAATGAGGGAACATTCCATTCTTCCATTGGCCAGTGGCTGGACATGCTAAGTGTAAATGTACCAGGAGCTGTTGTCAAAATAATTGGTACCAAAGTGGACCTCCTTCACCCAGAAAAATTGGATGACGAAGACGTGAAGACCATAATGTCCGCCGATCATGAAATCAAATTCCTTTATCCTTCTTCAGAAGATTCTAGAGATGTTATGGAACTAGAAGAAAATGAAGTGTTTGAGGAACTGTCCAATCAAGAAAGCAATGTGGCCGCCATAAGAAACACGAGCACACCTGCCGTACCAGAATTAGCGCATAATGAAATAGCGCAAGACTTAGTTTTGAAACATTTACAAAAGAAGGTGGAGCAAGTCCATGAGGAGCTACAAACAGTTAAAGACGACATAAGTAAAATGGAAAAATCAAACACTGAGCTGAACGACATGGAGGAAGCCGCCCTCAAAATGCTGCAGGTCAGGAAGAAGACCTTGGACCACATTGTTAAGCATCCACTCAAAGTTTTGCCCGAGGTGAGTTCTGTCAGTGCAACAGACAGCATGGAAGGAATTTTGACTCTTATAGATGAGCTCGAACATCTGGCCATCGACCAGACTTTGTTCCCGCACGCTCAGAAGCTTATCCCAGGACACTGGAATCGCCTGCGTGCCATGCTGAAACAACGGAAAGGTTACTACATCTACTGGGAAGATGTGAGGCAAACAGCACTTCTCTTCAGCGTCAAAGGTGATGAACTCAGAGAGTGTATTCAATACCTCCACGACACAGCTGATGTGCTTTGGTTCAGTGACATCGAGGGGCTGTCTGAGATCATATTTCACAAGCCCAAAACTCTAATAGACACGCTGTCATCGCTCTACAGACATGATATCGGTGATTTCTTGCAGTATGAAAACAACAAAGTCTTCCTCTGCAAAGGGAGGCTAAACAAAGAACAGTTTCAAGAAGCCTGTAACATATTTCTGAACAATGGGGAAATTTCAAGACCTTTACTCAACTGCCTTTGGTTTCACATGGGTTTCAGCAATGCCGACATAACCGAATTGTTGGAGTTACTGCCCTTGTTTGAGATCTGCTTCGCTGTACCAGAGCCACCAGTGCCAGATGGGCCGTTATTCAACCGCCCTTTAATGGTGTTGCCTTGGTATAACAGAGATACAAATTTAGAGCCAATCAAACCAATGTGGCCAAACAGAACCATGGACAAAGAACTGTCTGTTGTTTACTCCTTCCCCTTCTTCTTTCCCCCAAACATTTTCCCAAATCTCGCCTCACAAATACAAGAATTTGTAGATGAGAGAATGGACTGGAAGGATTTTATTTATGCCAGCTCTGAGTCTGAGAAACTACTCATCCAGCATGCCAAGGATAATGACAATATCAACACGGTCACGATCACTGTGCGTGGGCCAGATTTCACCGAAGTTCAATGTCTATCACGGGAAATGGTTGAGATTACCAACATGCAGCTCCTAAGATTCCCTGGACTTTACTGGAAGTTGACCATTCCAAGGGCTAGAGGGACGGTCAAATTCCTCACCAGCCAGGAACTGAATGCCAGGCGTCGGTCCAGTCGTTTGACAAGTTCAATTGCCCGCAAATGATCAATGTCTTCCCATTGTTAAGGGCTCTTTCAATAGCCGAGTGCAACTATGTTCACTCTTATCAACAAATAATAGTGCAACATAAATGTAAACCATTCATTTGATAAAAATCTCAGTAGTGTACACACTCATGTTCATATTCACACACAATACGCATCAAAGGCACAATCAGCAGTGACCTGTTTTCCTTTGCAAGGACGTCTAAAAATGTTCTGGATGTAAGTGAGAGCTTCATATAGAAGAGGTCCAGCATCATATGAAGACATTGCCCAAGGAAAAAAATATATCTCCAGTGTTTCCTAGACGTAATAGGACTTGCATATAAGGAGATTCTAATGGGACCTTATCATTTATAAACACTGTGTTATGAGATGAACCTTGCTTGTGTGTCAAATTGGTGTGTAACTCTGATATTTTCATCAAGATCTTATGAACTGAACATTATGAATGATGAGTTAAAGATCTAATCATAAATTTCATATTTTGTTGTTATGAAGCTTTTCACAACATAATTTAGTGGTGAAAATTGTGACATGAATAAACAATCAATTATTTTATCTACATTTCTGAAGTGCAGCTGTGATAATAAATAATAATAAAAAAATTTTCATTGAAAAATCAAAGATTTCAAAACGTACCTGCCATTATTATTCTCTTTAGTTATTATTTATTCATTAGTAACAACCTTGACATCTTACCTGAGACCAGAAGGCAATGAGACGCAGACACCTCCAAGGTAGAAAGAAGAAAACTGGAACAGCAATCTCAATGACATAGGTGGCCACCACACTCAGGCGCAAAAACCAGTCTGGAAGATGATGCCAGTACCAAGCAGCAGGAGTAGGGATGCACTAAATGGATGAAGTTTATTGAGAAAAAGAATTTTAACAGAAGTAGGAATTAAAGTGAAGTAAAACTAAACAAAAAAATTTAAAGAAGGGAGAAAAAGACAGTAGAGCTCGGTCCTGTGAGTCAAAAGTTCAGGAAAGACAATTCTCATGAAAACTGCGGATACAGCCACAAAAAAGAAGTAAAAATAGACACTCCTTACATCATCCTAGCACTCAATTACAAACAAGAGCAGTAAGATAATACTGTGTATAAAGAGTCATCTCCAAACAAATTAAACATAACACCCAACAGCCAAGGTTTGAACCTGGAGTCTAAGTGTCTACAGGCTGAGATAAACATTTTTAATTTTTTTTAATTGAGTGATTATAGATTATATTGTATTTACTTGCGAAAAAGAAAATGTAACACAAACACTGTTTTCACATCTAAATCTCACAAAATCTATCCTATCTGGGACCGAGAATAAGTATGATGACTAACTAACAAGCCAACAAAAACTCACAATGTGTTATAAGGTATTTATTTTGGGGAAGATGGGGATCCAAGGGTTTACTAGAGGAGAGGTTTATAGACCCAAGTATGAGGCAATGGAGCGAATTATAAAACAAAGAGGAGAGTCTTATATTATTGAGAGTAGGGATGATGTTGTTGATATTGATTGTCCCAGCTACACTTAGCCCTTTTGCTCAAAGTCATGAAGATGTATTTCACAGGCCTGAGAAGTTTACCATTGGTCTTTACTTGTTCAGTCCAATAAAATATATGAAACAGATTCATATGGTACATGACAAAGTTGACATAGTGTGGGGTAAGTTTGGATTGTATTTTGCTTAGATGGTAGTTGAAAGGAAAGTAGCTGGTTATCAACCGAAAAATGGTGTTCGGACTTTAATTTTCTTAAATTTTTATTTGAGGAGGAAACCATACTTTGATTTAGCTGTTTAATTTGGCAACAGCACTTCATTAAAAGGAAAAGTCAAACAAGTTTTTAAACAACTCACCTGGGATTCAAAATGAACGTTCAAAGCTGATAGAAAGAAGAAATATAAAACAGCAATGAAAAAGCAAATCAGAGTCAGATTTGAAATCTAAGAGCAAAAGAGCATTTTTTTAAACATACATCATAAATGTGAACTTACACATTACTCTCCTATCATTGTAATTGTACATGAAATGGATTATTCAATTTAACTACTTCCTTTCTTTCCTCTTTTTCTAAGAGCTCATAGTCATTGGGAATAAATTTACTTCTTGGAATATGCTATAGAATTCATTCATAATATTATGGACAATGAGAAGTCGAAATATTGATAAAAATGTCTCCAAGATTTGTATATTTGTCTTTCACTTCACTTGGCACATTTGTTATCTCTGCACCCCACTAAGTACCAACTAGTGAGAAAACCCTCCATTTCCTCAAGATGCACAGCACCCAAAATCAGAGAAAGCTACCATCTGTATCATTTTGAAAAATCAGGTCACATTTAACATTCTAGAAACTTTCAAAAATCGCGCAAGAAACCCACCGGTCAGTCCCCACCAGGTGGGACATTTGCTGGTCAACTTGACCACGCCCGAGGCAAACATGAGCCTGAAGAGAAGCCATCGAGCCAGCCACATGGTGATACCATCATGGGGGTTGCTGGACGACCATCGTCTCATAAACATTTGCAGGTTGAAGGGAGCAATGATGATTGTCAGAAATCCGGTCTCCAGAAGCAAAATGTCCCTGAATATAATATAATAGAAATGAAAGGAAAGCATTAACAGTAATTGATTGAAGGAATCTTACCAGACCTTTATGATGGTAAATAAGTTTTGAAAATTATCATAAGTTAGCAGGGATGAAAATGTATTGATCTTAATGTGCAGGCAACATACACTTCCTGATTTAAAAGCAATCTCTCTCTTACTTGAATCAATCAACAAAAGAAAAAAACCCTTATATATTCCAGCACCTGTAAAAGTAGTAAATGTACTACTATATTTGATTCAACATTTCAAAGCAGGTCCCTAGTTTACATAGAGAATATGACTTCACAATTGTGTTTTGATTCATAGAAGATGTATTGACTCAGGTGTATCTGAACCCCTCCCACAATTCCATGTACTGTCTTTGCCTCTTTCCATCCTCCTCTTCTTCTTCTTCTTCTTTTTCTTCTTCATCTACTTCTAGTAGTCTTCCCTTCGATTGTAGGTATGTTTCAGGACAATGGATACAAAACAAAGCATCTACATCATGCATCATATAAAGTATAATTCCACATACCATTGAAACCACATAAACGTCTGTCCAACCTGTGAGAAAAATAAAAATGAATTAAAACATTGCATTGTACTCTAAGAACATAATATACACTCTCTATAAGTACATATACTCTCCCTCCCCCCTCTCCTCTAATAGCCCATTTTCTTTGTCACCCGAAGGCCAAATTATTAGGCGGAGACTACTGTACTAAATAAATTTCAAAAACCAATTCATAACCCTCTTAACTTTTCATCAGGGTGCGGATGCAATGACCAAGCCTTTGACAAAGCCATTTCAATTGTAACTTTGTGGCTGTGTCCTACAGCTACTAATTATTTTACCCTCTGATGATTTTGATCATATCTTGTATCTTCCCTTTGAGTACTGGATTTCTGTTGAACTTTTTAAACAAACACACTCCATATCTAGAAGTACAATAGTGACCACTTGAATGCCTCTTCTATTTAAATGTCTGCTAATATTTTTCCTATATAAAACAACCCTCTAAATGCCTGTTCCCTGAAATGGTTATCACTAACAGGCCCGCTCACCCTGAAAAAGAGACAGCCAAGTCTAGACGATAACTTCAAAATGATGGTGAATTTTTCAGAGAAACCATCATCATGATTTTCTTACATAAAATCTACCTGGTAAAGTGAGAGGTAAAACATCCAAAGGAGCGTAAAAGAGACAAAATCCCTGGCCGTCCGAGATACAACACAGAAGAAAGAGACGATCATTCCTGAGAGAGCCAGCAAATCCATCCCTGTCTGAAGGTCAAGTCCAAGGCGAGGCATCAGTTTCAACAAAGTTGGCTGGCCCTCCATCAAATCCTGCCATGTCGACTCCACTAATAACATGATTAAAAGAAAAGAACACAGAAATAAGCTACAACCAAAGGGGTGACATCACAATATTTCTTTATTGTATGATGGCTAAATTCAGATTCATATGTATATTAAACTTGATTCCCTAAAAGAGGTAAGGCTTTCATTGAACATAAAAATATCATCTATTGGGGCAAAAAAGAATGGAAAAAACAACAAATTAATAGTATCGTCTATTCGAAGTCACCTAGCTGATTTAATTAAAATAGTTAGGGTTACGGTTCTTTCAGTCTTAGAAAAGTATGGGTTGGGCTCTGAATATTTGATTATCTCTAGCAGAGGGCACAGATAAAGTCTAGTCCCTCCGCATCCATCACAATTTTCTTTCCCATCCTCTTTGCCTCACGCTACTGAGCAAGTGTCTCTCAAAAGATGGAGACCTTTCTGCACAATTTGTCTCTAGGCTGAACATTAGAGGGTTGTTGCTTCCAAATTCCTCTAGTTGATGTTCATAGCTTTTAGATCCCTCCAGCAAATATCTTTGAATCGCAGCTGAGGTCTACCTGTGGAATGTTTTTTCTTACACGAGATCTCTATAGGGATGCATCCATCATCCTTACGAATGACATGGCCTATCGACGCATGCATCTTTGTTATAGCACTGTGGACATAGTGGTGCATCCAGCTATTTCCAGAATAGTGCCACCAGGGATCTTTCCCTGCCTGGTGATATCCAGGATGCGTTGGGAGCCAATACATGTGAGAAAAAGTTGAGCTTTCATTCTTGTCGAAATATGTACTAATAAAAACATAAACATTAATTTTTACAATCACAGTTCAAAATTCTGATAACCAAAAATGTTGTGCTTTGCTGTACTTTTCTGCTTCCTTTTAGTTATATGTATATTATATATTATTTTTCCCTTTAGAAATGAACAGGGAAAAAGAGTCAATAAGTGAGAGTATTATTAAAAATATAACGGTCAAAAGTTAAAATACTGTTTCAGATATATGTCAGTATACAACACAATGACTCACCATTTTTTATCACATGTCTTGCTGGCAGGATGCCATTGTTCCCATACAAGCCTGAAAATAATCAAAAGGTCAAGTATATATATAATATATTTAAGGCTACACAATAAAATGAAAAACAAACAAAAAAAAACATTTCATACAAAATCTTTACAATATGATTTACAATAAACAGTAAAAAAAAAAAAAGAAAGAAAAAAAAAAAGGTTTTTAATTTTACATCTGGTGTGAAAAATCATCAATTTTGTCAACATTATATCTTCTTTTTACTCTCCCACCTTTCATAAGTTCATTAGTTTCATGTTTATTGTTTCCCTTGATGGCCTCCTTATGAAGATGGAGAAAAGGGCCAGAAGAACAACAATGATTTGCTGACAATACCAAGATCATCATAAGAACTGGAGCAACTTCTGCATTGTCTGACTACTCCGGATTTAGAAAACGCAATATTATAATGTAAATTAGACGAGGTACATTTCACCACATATATATATAATATATATTATTATATCTTATCACAGGAAAATAGTGTGCTCTATCAACTAAGGGCATTATGGGAATTAATATGGAGATATAAAAGAACGTTTTTTATCTCTCCTTCCTGTAAAACTGGCATTCATCGATCTAATCAGTTAGAAAAAAATACAAGTATGTATATATATATATATATATATTACAGAAGTATCACGCGGTACAATGACCACTGTGTGGCATATTCCTTTGAGAAATCTGAGGTGAGTGAGAAGATACATACATTGATTATTTGTCTTTTACTCTGCCCGTTATTGGGGGGAACTAATGAATTTTTCAATGTCTTTCCTTTTTAATGATGAGTTTGATATCAAACCTCAGTTACAGGCTAATATTGATGGGAATATCAATTTACAGCTCTCTATCTAGCAGACAACATTTTTTCAGTCAGCCATACATTATATTATACTTGCAATCTAAACATAGAATAGAAATCAAAGAAGACCCGTTTTCCTCTCCCTCTTTACTACCATGTATTCAAAGTCAGAATTTTTCCTTTTCAAGGGAGTTGAGTCAGCATAGTCCCGATTTAACATACACCGTGGTATCAATACCGAACTACATCATGTTTCAATATATACTCGATGGCTGCTAGGTCCTAACCCCTATTGCCTTGCTTAATAGTCCCAGTAATTGTATTATATTTATACATAATGCTATGGACATTCATGTTGGTGCTAAAGTGGGATTATCCTGCAGAGTAAAAATTTTACTTTAGCGGCATTCCCTAGTCCTTACCGATTATCATGTTTTTCATATATATGTAAATTATATTTGTAAAAGAGTTTGGGGCATCGTAAGTCAAGAATTAGAGAAACCAGAAGTTGAGTACCAAGACCTTTGGGCTAATACATGTATTTAGACTAAATTAGTGTCAGCTTAGGGTTTAGAGTTAGGGTTTAAGGTTAGGGTTAGACTTGGTAATGTTTGCACACTTTGGTGATGAATGCAGAAAAAGAAGAATAGGCTAGTTCTTTGCGTTTCTCCACATGAATTGTCTTGCTTAAGTCGCGGCTTTTGAAAAATTCTGTCTGGATCTAGAGGCGGGTTCGGTAGTGGGTACCCCACCAGTAGAGAGGGACACAGTGGAACAAAGCGGTCGGTGTTTACTAAAGAAACATGGCTGTGCCCTTTTGTCCACAGCTGGATTTGAATATAAATATTTCATGGAAAATGACCAAGTAGCGTTGTTGAAATATTAGTTCTTAATCCTTCTATTTCTTCTATTTCTTAGTGTATACATTCAACATTTTTTAAAACGTTTATAGCATAATAGAGCCTTTTTTCGATTTTCCTAATACACTGCCAAATCAATCGCACCATACAAACAACCATCATACTAAACAGTCCTGCGCAAATTTGCAGAGAGGGGCAAGTTGTCCAGTAGAACCATCCGCTCTACTTCCGTGCCACCAGCGGGTACCCATCAGTGGATACCCATTACCGAACACGCCTTAGATTTCTACAAGATTTTCATTTTCAAACAATTTGGCTGGAAAAGAAGCAACACCATCTACTAACTATAGTATTTACTAATAGTAATCGAGATTCAATACTGAGCTCTTCATAAATAAACTGAAAAAATCATTACTTCCCACTAATCACTGGTTGCCGCTAAAGTGAAGGATTACATAAGTGGGAATGAGGCAGTCAATTTCAATTTCCTTTCGTTTTCAATTGGATTAATCAAAATAGAAAAAAATCTGTCGAAAAAGCAAAGTTGCATATATATATTATATTATTATATATTTATATTGTTGCTAAAAATAAGTAACAAAAAACATCGTCTGCAGGAGCAACAAATTGATATGCCCATCGATATTAGCCAGTACTCGAGATTCGATACCAAGCTCTTCACACAAAACCGAAAAATGCATTTGTTCCTGCTAATCACGGAATGACACTATTTAAGTAAAAGAATACCCAAAGCATTGATGCTAATTTGGTACAGATTAATGGATGTGCATTTATGAAGAAACATATCAAAGGCACCTAGTCCCTAATTACTTTAAATAAGCCCATTAAGTTGGACACAGAGGTCAATCAACAGTGGGCCTACAATAGTAGATAAATGGGCCGCTTGATCCCTCTCTCTAATCCAGGATTAATAATACATCACAGGGTGACATATATCCGAGTGCCCACAACGGTCTCCAGTGCATTTAAACTTTAATTACCTGGTATCTGGATGTACAGAGACGAAAATGCGAAAAGATACACAATAGACATAAACCACAAGAAACAGTCTCGTGTTCTTCTGAGGTTGCTCCCAGCCATTGTTACTTGAACTACAGTGATGTGCTACGCGTGTGCAACTCACTCGGCGCTTTAGAAAGACTACTCGCCAACAAGCTCAATAAAGAGTAAAACACTTTTCATACCTCCATATTCAAACGAGTTATCCCATCAACTCCCAAGCCTTGATAAGTGTTTTCGCATCCTTGCTCTCCAGACTAGATCTTTACGTGTAATTTCGCTTGGAATTGTTGTTTTTTTCTTTCGCTTTTTACGGTTGTTGAGTTTGTCGTTTTCTTTGAGTTTGTCGCTGTTATCTTGCTGATAGTGTTGTGGTCTTTTTATTTTTGTTATAGTTGCTCAATTTTCTTTGTTATTGCTGTTAGAGTTGATGTTGCTGTTGTTGTCATTGTTGTTGTTTTGTTCTTGTTGCTATTGTTGCTGCTGCTGCTGCTGTTGCTGTTGTTGTTATTGTTGATGTTGTTGCGTTTGTTGTTTCGTGTTTTTGGTCTTGGTTTTGCCATTGTTTGATTTGTCTTGTCCTTTGTTTCATGTGTCGAAGGGTCGAAGGTTTCTAGGTTGATATTTTCTCAGTTGTTTTGGTTATTATTGTTGTTGTTTTTGTTGGGTGTTTCGGGGGGAATGTTTTATATTTGTTGTTTTGTTTTCGTTTTGCTTTTGTTTTGCTTTTGTTTTGTTGTTTGTTTTTGTTTTGTTTGGGGTTTGTTTGTTTTTTGGTTGTTGTTGTTGTTGTTTTGTTTTGTTTTTTGTCTTTGTTGTGTCCTTTTTTTCTTTTTTCCTTTTTTTTTTTGCTTTTGTTTCGTTCTTGTTTTGTTTTGGGTTGTTTTTGCTTTGTTTTTGCTTTGTTTTTGTTTTATTTTTTGTTTTCATTTTGTTTTCGCTTTGTTTATTTGTTTTGTTTTTGTTTTGTTTTTATTTTGTTTTTGTTTTAGTTTTGTTGGGGTTTTTTGTCTTTTTCTTTTGTTTTGTTTTTGTTTTGTTGTTTTGTTGGTTATGTTGTTGTGTTTTGCTTTTGGTTTTGTTTTTTGTTGTTGTTTTTTGGTTTGTTTTAGTTTTTTATTTTTGTTTTTATTTTTCATTTTTGTTTATTTGCTTTGTTTTGTTTTCAGGTGTTTTATTATTATTTCTTTGTCTTAAATATTTGGTATTTTGTCTTGTTTGCTATTCTTTTTTTTTTCTTTTCTTTTATTGTTTTAGGGCTTTGTGTGTGTATGTGTTGTTATTGTTTCGATGTCGTTATTTATTTTGTTTATTTTTGTTTCTTGTTGGGGTGTTTTTCGGAAAGGGGGAGGTGGGATGTGGGGGGGGGGGGGGGGGGGGGGGGGTGGAGGGGTTAAGATTGGGGGACCTTTGCTGGCTTTTTTTCCCGGGGTT
>JBBPCV010394146.1:0-12007 GCA_037974505.1 Plocamopherus tilesii
CTCTCTCTCTCTCTCTCTCTCTCTCTCTCTCTCTCTCTCTCTCTCTCTCTCTCTCTCTCTCTCTCTCTCTTCACCCGCAAACCAATGTCCTACCTGGCTGGGTTTGCTATCCAACTGGGCGACATCCAAATCCATGAGGTGAGAGAACTTGCGATCAAATATACAGCTGTGGACATTATCAGGGAGGGATACTCAGTATGGCAGTATGAAATAACATACGCTGAATTACTAAATTACACTTAAAACAATTGAACTGAACAGCATTTCTTTTCAGGAAATTGTGGACCGTCAGCCCAGATACCATGCCAGACGATAATACATAAAACAAAAAATATTGACATTGAAACGACATACACATTAAAACAAAAATGGGCCTGGGCAGGACATGTAGCAAGACGAGAGGACAACGGACGGAGTAAAAAGTGCACAGAATGGAAATCAAAAAGAGGTAGAAGAGCAAGAGGAAGAAAGAAGATGGAAAGATGACGTCGTAAAGACAGAAAGTGAACAATGGATGAAGAAAGCAGAAGACAGAAAATATTGGAGATCATCTGCGAAGGGCTACAACCAACAATGGATGGACACAGCCTGAATTTTAAAGTAAGTAACAGCCCATACACTTACATACAAACATTCATTATCTTGATCGACTCATGTCATTGGATCATTAATTTAATACTTAAACATATTTTATGCAATTAATCTTTTGCCCAGATATTAGATGTACTTTTAATATCCATATTATGCACTAACATCGTAAATAATTTAAAAGATGGCTTTAATTGTATTAACAGCATGCAGTTTAGAAATATCAACCAGAGGAAACAATGTTATTCAAAGAAACCATCTTCATATTACACTACCAGTAAACTAACATAAAAGATATTTGATACATGTCACGTTGTACCATAAATGTCTGAAACTAAATTTTTCCTGTCAAAAATTAGCAGGGTACTTGTCTTTGTTAAATTTTTTCCACCCACTTTAAGAATGGAGGTTCTTTTTAAGCCCATGAAAATTTCCGGAAATCTTTTCCAGATAAAATTTGCAGGCTCTTGAGAAGAAGAAGCGAAAAGAAGATCAAAATGGGTCTCAATGATCAAGGAAAGAAGATCCCCGATATCTTGGGTCTTCCGTCCAGCTTCTTCCAGCTCCACATCCGGAATGCAGTACTCTTTAAAAGGGAGCTCGGCAGGTTTCTTATATATATTTTGTTTTTTTTAACTACTCTCTACTGGATGGCCATTCTATATTAGACCAAGTCAAGGTAAATTTGTTGGCTGTTTTGGGTTTTTTCTTCTCTTGTGTTTTTTTTTTCTTCTTTTTAGACTGAAAGGGGATGGAAGGGGGGTGTTTTATTCTTATCCAATTTTTCTTCTTTTTGTATCTTGGTATCATGAATCAAAGTCATAATAGACATCATAAAGATCTGCCCCACAAAAAACAAAATACAAAAACAACAAAAAGCAAAAAAACAAAACAAAACAGAAAACTCAAAAAAAAAAAAAAAAAAAGAAAAAAAAAGAAAAAAAAAAAAAAGGAGCTAACAAAAATTAAAACAACCCCAAAGCAACCCCCTCCCCCCAAAAAAAAACCAACAAAAAAAAAACAAAAGAAAAAACAACCACACAAAACTGAACATAATTATTTATTGCGGTAAAAAGCCCCCATTAATCGTTTCCATCATTCTATAATTCTTTTCCCTTAACCAAGCCTTTCCAGCGTAGATGTAACCTTCATCCTTCAGGGGTCTAAAAATCGTTGAATGGTTTTACATCCTAGTAGATTTAACGGATCAAAATAAGAACAGTCCTTACGTTTAATTTGTTTACACAAAACAACTACGTAAAATGAAGCCGATGCGTTCTGGTAGTAGCATTAGATGAAGAAATGAATCCGATATTCTTTAACACATCAAGTCCTGTACCTGCAACCTAAAGCCGATGTTTCCTTTTTTCCAAAATCCTCTGCGGATCGTGTGTCTGGGCAGCAACGTCCAAAGGGGACCCAATGGATGGATACGCTGGAACTGTAAGGCACAGTAAGGAAGGGTGAACGCCCGTTTTCTCTTTGCCAATCCTACAGGCATAAATTTAATAATATCATAACCATTTTTTGGTTTGGGCAGGCCCAAGCCTAGGCACACACAGTTTATACCTTTCCCTTTCACGCGGATTAATTCGCCTTTCCAGCTTTCTCATTGGTTGAAAACGTTTGGCAACTTGCAAGACCTCGACGGCGCATGCCCTAAATCCAATCGGCAGTTTACTGTGATCGCTTACTAGATATCTTTTTCCTTCTTCTTCCTCCTCGTCCATCTTTCCACGTTAAGGGATTCGTCGTCTCCAACCAGTCCTGTTCATCCCATCCTGCTCTCTAGCAGCAGTTGGCATCGTATTTTCCTTAATTCCATCCACATGCCTTCTTTTCTGTCTTCCTCTTTTCCTCTTACCTGGTAGTATCATCTTCAGCATTCCCTGACGAATGCACTCTTCATCTCTCCTCGGAACATGGCCAAACTTTCTCAATATAGATTCTCGCACCTTGTCTCCAAACACGCCAACGTGAGCATTCTCTCGAACGTTGAGGTTTCAGACCGCCTACTAAACTAGATATTATTAAATCTATCTAGTTTAGGAATTAAGCTGCTTATTTTGTCTTCATTAAGAATTTTGATTGCTGAATTCGTATTACTCGATCTGCATTTTGTAAATATGTTTCTTTATCTTCTTTCCTTTTTTAATGTGGGCTTTTGAGGAATGTTTCGACAAATAACCGATTTTGAGAGTAGAGACTAGTTAAATTCATAATTTGATGTTATGTAGATTAATGTTTGCTTGAGAACGTTTCCTTTTCGTTTTTGAATCCTTATAAAAGTTCCACGGTGGCCCAGTGACTCCTAAAGGAAGAAAATCATCGGAAGTTGAAATGTTTAATACATGTATAATGAAAACGTATTTTGATCGCCTCTTTGTTGACTTGTAGAAATAAGAGCTGTCGGGCGAAGCATTCAAAGGCATGTATGCCAATAAGCTCAATAAATTGTATTTTATGTTAAAGAAAGAAAAACCACATGTATTTATTGTTATTATAATATTTACACAGATTTTGCTCCTCTTTTTCACTTTTGGTCGTTAACAATAAAGTACCAATAACTGTTCTCTTCATTCAAAAGAGGAATAGGCATGTGTAGGCCTTAGTTGTAGAATCTACCTGACATGGGCAAACGCTTATAATTTGGTCGTAAAATAATAATTAATTAAATAGTACAGTATAGTTAAACTTGACCACCATTCCTACAGAAAAAAAGTTGTAAAGTGACTTTGGTTATAACATCTGTAATTATATACAACATTATGTAGTAGATCTTTATGCAACAAAGGTTTAAAGTCAACGAACGGTCACTATTATGGCTTTACTTTTTTCTTTTCTAATTTCCATCATTCACCGTATTATTTGATCAGAACTACATCTTAAATAGTAGATTCTCTATATGCGTAATTACTTATTCTGCTTTAGGTTGTTCAGTTTGAAACCTTTTATTTATTTGATGGATTATATTATTATGCAGTACAGTGATATCTTGAATCTAGATCTAGATTCTTGATCAAGATCTATATTGCCATAAATTATATCATAGATCTAGATCTAGATTTTATCTATGAACAGTTAGCCAGTGAATGTTATCCTGACAGATGTTTATTTAAATTTATAGGCATCAGGGAATATAAAATCTAGATATACTATAAACTAGATATAGTATTCTAATCAACTCGAAACTGCTTTCCGTGTAGTAAGTTTACACTTTATTAGATCTAGATCTAGATCTCGAAGTAACTTCTTACAGAACCAAATGCATTATAATACCAAAACGCCATTTACTCCAACAAACCTGTTCAGAGTGGAAAACACGTCCGCTCCTTAGATGTGAAAGGCAATGGTGGGACTCTGCAGAATGAAAAGGTGTGTGCTACCAGTCACTAATCCTTAATCTCCTTAATCCTAGTTACTACCCACTAATCCTGACGAAAGACCCTTTCTCACTTTTTGCTTCTATTGACCATGAATCTGTAAAAACTAGTTGCAAAATACAATGAAGGGGAGATCTAGAACCCAGATCTAGACCTACTATAATCTAATGCCAAATTCTACATATTGCCATTTTTCAACTTCTTACGACTTGACGACGGAGAAAATAAAAAAGTGAAGCGGAAAGTTTCCCGACGTGAAAATAGTCTAAGCTATTGGGGCCTTGAGGTCTAAGCTATATCTATATCTAGCAGTCAAATAATAATGTATTGTTTCTTCAGGCTAGGTCTAATCGATCGTGATTGATCACTGCTAGTGTAGCCAAGCTAGTGGGCGAAGTTTTTTGAATATTGCTTTAATTATTTTCTTCCAATTCTTCCCTTCCTAAATCTACTGAATGACTCAGTCAAACAAATAATGTTTCTTCACGGATTAAGCTACTAGAATTACATCTTCAAGTGTACATAGTCAATTGCATTCATACTTCCCTTTATATAATACTTTTAGATTATGGAATAAACTACCAATCAATGTAGAATATGGCAAAAATACTGAGGATTTTTAACAGGAACTTAAATGCATAATAACATGTAAATACATGTACTGCAGTCTAGATACTTTTCGGCGCGTTGATACAATGAGATCTTGGTTGATCAGAATACTCAGTTGACTGAGTGTGTTAGCTTTTAAGAAGAATATTCTATCAGTCTTCAAAAATCAATGAGTTCATCTTCCCACAGAAATAAAGCCAAAAGACAAAATTAAAAGATGACATTACATCCCCGCTTCTCAACATGTGCACCGACATTATGGAATTCCAGTATTCTGTCAATGAGTGCATTTTGATACCGATGGGCCGTAAGGCCTACCATTGAGCATTCACGACCAAAATCCACTTAAGAGTATCTACTACTGCTGCTGTTGCTACTACTACTTCGATCACTACTACTTCTACTACTACTACTGCTGCTGATGATACCAGTAATACTACTTCTACCACTGCTACTACTACCATTACTACTACTACTACTATCACTACTACTTCTGCTACTACTACTACTACTACTACTACTACTACTACTACTACTCCATTTTATTCTTCTCATTTTAATTCTCACAGGACTTTCCCGTTTTCTTCTTCATAAAATGAAAAGCTTAAGGACTCAGTCAACTCAGTTTTTTTTTTTTTGTCAAATTTATTGTACGTCTCAGATATATGTGCATTATACTGATAACTTAAGATCAGGGTGGATTTCGCTAAATTGTATCCATAGTCATTTCTAGACCATGTCAAGCTGCCATAATGAATTACTTTGTATAGCACTCTATCCCAATTAAGATCAGAGCTCTAAAATAACCATTCGCCTTCATGTATCTCAATATTAATTGTAGATCTATCAAATTCGTCTTTGCCATGCCACCGCTACAACTATCGTGCTCATAATAAGTATTTTCATCATCAGCCTTCTTTGACCGGAAGTGGACGTAAGCCACCAAGAACAGCTCTCCCTCGTCCCTTCTCATGAACGATCACTTGACCCCACCCAACCCCATTCCAGCCCAACCCCATTTAAATCTATCTCCATATCTCGTTCCCAAGTAGCTCGGGATCAGCCTCTCTTCCGCGTTCTCCTTGCGAGTATCATTTCAACATTATCTCCAACAACGAAATTAAATTGTTAAACCGGCTTTATAACATCCAACAACGTAGTCACAGACAGACAGCATCATCAATATATCAATATATAAGTTTCGAATCGAGATTAGACTTTCACTGGGAAAATTTGCCGACAACATACGTTGTCACACTATATTGATCTCAATCTACTTCTATCCCCACGTAGAGATGGTAAACGGGCCTTTTAAGGCCTCAAGCACGTTATTGGTCAACTTCAACTTCAACTTCCTCAAGCTGGGACCGATGCATCTCTCACACGTCCCACGGGAAGCAAGGACCGGCTCGCCCCGCTAGGAAGACGTGAGTTGTCTCACCTTTGTTTGAAATGAAGCCACAGACAAACTACACCTTGAATTTGAAGTTGACCAACAAAGAGCTTGAGGCCTTACACTTACAGGCCTGTTCACCGTCTCCACGCGGGGGCAAAAGATTGAGACTAATAGAATGTATGGCATTGTATAATATGTTTTTTCCAGAGGTCACATCTCGATTTGAAACAATTTATTGATGATGCTGTGACTATGTTATTGTGGAGGTTATTTCATGCATTGTTCCGGTGTTGCTGTTGTTGTTGTTTTGTTATTGTTGTTTTTTCTTCTCTAGATTTTTCTTCTTTTTTTCGGGGTAGGGGTATGTGGGTCGTTTGGGTTTCTTGTTGGGTTTGTTTGTTGTTGAGTTGTTGTTGTTTTTTTTTGTGTTTTTTTTTTTTTTGTTTTTTTGTTGTTGGTTTTTTTTTGTTTTTTTTGGTTTTTTTTTTGGGGGGGGGGGTTCGGAAAGGGTGGAGGGGTATTTTTTACAACATGAATTTCTCTGTGAAATTAATAAATCTACAATTGGTAAAAAAAAGTCAGCAAAAGAACATTTGAGTATAAATATCGATGATTGTTTTATTGTTTGAAAAGAAAAGACAATACAGACAGACAAAAAATTTCGTTTTTGCTCAGCAGCAGTCAGTACAACTTATTTCCTATAAGTGCATTGTCATCACATAGATTATATAGTCATTTACCTGGAATCAGTGACAACTTATCACAGTTTGTTTACTTGAATACTGGTGAGTTAGATGATTGTACCACTAAAAAGTGGGAGCCCAACACAAGGATAAAAACAAATAAAAAATTATAATACTATCGAAGAATCTCAAGTCAGACTTTCTGCGTAATATGCATGGTCGTTTAAAACAATGCAAAGGAGCCGAAAGATAGAAAACATAGCAATTATTGATAAGATATAATGTTATTTGTACGTTTTTCTCAAAAATCTTCTCTGATTCATCATAAACATGTAATCATAAAACTTTACACAAATCTTGATGTAAAATACAACAATAAAATAAACAAATACATAAAATTTTTCTAATGCTGATTACTCCATCCAATGATATTTAGAAACATAAATAATATGACTGTATATAAATGAATATAGTTAGCGTTTTCCTTAAACTTCATCATCCCTGTTATATTGCTGAATCGACTACAACTCAAGGTTTATTAGATATATTGATAAAAGCAAAATCTGAAATGCGTAAGCTCGTTAAATATATTTGGTAATTTTCTGTTCAACTATCATCAGTCAAAATTTACAACATCAACTGAAGAAAGAATACTGGTCATGTTAATACCACTGAATACTGTAAGCATAATATAATATTAACAGTAGATACAGGATCACACTTAGGATACTCTAAACATAATGACTAAAAAAAAAAAGTCTTCAAGTGGACAAAGCTATAATAATCGTAAAGAAGGCAATACTTTTTATGGCCAAAGGAAGAAGAAGTGAGTAAGACTGACGAAGCTGCAGATTATTTCATAGTACAGAATTCCTCACAAAACCTATCCAAATAAGCAAAATACGTGTCTATATACAGAGCTCCTATATAATGGAAAAAGAAATCGCTAGCTACAAAGACCTTAATAAAAACAGAATTGAAAGTACGGTGCATTGAGCATACTTGATAACAAAGAAGAAGGCTTTTCTGTTGTTATTCAAACACTTCAATAGAGGAATTTTCTTTCACTATTCCAATCTGGGAATAGCCAACAAACCAGATGAGTATTCTCACAACAGTCCAAAATAACTATGAATTTATCACTGCGAAAACGAAAATATGGCCGAACATAGCTAGCTGAAATGGGCACTTCCTGCCATGAAAATTACTTTAAATGTGCCAACAAGTAAAGGCAGAATCACATGGACTTCAGAAAATATTCCCATTGGTTCATAGGAAGCTGTGTAGGCCATATCAGCTGGTTTGTTTGTTTGGAGGCTAAATCACAGTTAGAAATAATAAAAGAATAAAATCTTCCATTATATATTAGTAAATAGAGAGACAGCAGTGATAAATAATTCAAAATAATTATGTGTAAAGATTTACCCTGACTTTTTGTGTTTAGTTTCTGTAGCTTTCTATTTTCAACAATTAATGGTAGTAATATGATGAATTATAAAAGCAGACAGCTAGGTCCTCTAGTCATCGAGCACTGAGTTATATGTAAACATGTGTAAGCATTCTTTTTACTTAAATAAGTTTATTTGAAGTGTTTCCTAGCATTTCTCAATCATGATGCTAAAATGCTACATAAAATATGTATGACAAAGTAGAAGTTGGACATATAAAATAGCATGATCTCACAATACTTAACATAGGAATGTGCATTGTCATACTTATGGAAGCCAGAAGGAAAATAAGTAGTGTATTGCTAGTTCTAAAAAAAAAATCACACAAAAACAATAAGAGCTCTTCGTAAGTCACAGCGGTATCAAAAGTTTGATTAAAAAAAAAATTATATGTGTAGGTAAAATTATAATTTGCGTAGTGTTTCAATAGACATTTTAAGGAATACATAAAAGTCAAAAGCAGAGAAGAAAAGGAATGGACAACAACATAATATGTCGGGCATGATTCAGTTATTTATGTACTGTACCGTTAATCCCTATTCTTTAATCTGTTTGCTTTAATCTGCCATATTCATCATTTTCACTCTAGTCTTTTAAGGCTATAAAAATAGACATATCTTCATTTTTTTTTTTATTTTTTTTTTTTCCAGGTAAAAAAAAAAAAGTATGCATTTTATATTATCTAAAGATCTAAAGTTCTTAAGTCTAGACAGATATTATTCAAAAGAGAGAGAAGGAGAGATTTAGGCCCAAATATTTCAAAATATTTAGTCTGGTAAGGAGTCATGAGACCTGATGATCATCAAATACATAAAAGCATTCACATGTCCTCAAGTTTGACACCAACCAAAAAGTAGGGGTAAAATCCAAGATTAATTCTAAGCACATTATTAGTGTGAGTAAAAATATAACATTATTTTTCATTGCATACATTTTTTTCTCTTCTTCTTCATTACATCCTTCTTTCAAATTTTAATAAAACAAACTAAGGTGACATTTTATTTTATTAAGTTATTCAAAAATATGTAAAAAAAAAATAAAATTTCAGCGTGCAGATGATTTTATATAGGTAATGAAGGCAATGTGTTTTACAGGCCTCAGTCATCAGCGGGAATGATCAAAGGAGTGGAATACTGTGAATGGCGGATGCCAAAGGAAAAGGTAGGTGCTTTCCTCTTGTTCTTGTCAACCTGTGAAAAGAAAAAGAAAAGCAAAATAATATTATGTAGAATTATGTCCATGAAAGTGATCGTTACAGAATACTGATGTGACAACAAAAAAAACCCAACAAAACAACAACAGCCCCCTGTATAAACACCCTGGCTTGAAATTGAAATCTGAGTATTTCTGGGCTTTTCAAACTCCCTGTCTTGTGGCAAGCAGGATAAATGAGTCTCTAGTCCTATTGGAGATGGACTATAAATTAGGAGGTCCCATGTGCCTTTGAGCATGAAAAGTAAAACCCTTAGTGGTTGAGATAAAAAAAAGAAAAAAAAGCTGGATATATCGACTACCACCCTTGCAAACTTCAATTCCTATCAAAAATCCTCTCTACAACCTCTTGCACCTTAGATTTAATTCTCAGTTTAATGTAGAGGAGACAAGGATCGTAGGGGAAGGGAGTGTGCTTCTGTATTCCGGGTACAAAACTGGGTCATCCACCTTCCCAGTTTTACTTACGCTTTCTGGGCTGTGGGCTCCAGGTCCTGGTTTGCAGGTGTTGTCTCCAGGAAGAGTGTTACGCGCGGTCATGCTGTAAGCAGGAGGGGCGTTTTTGTACAAGTCAGACGTAGGCACATTGTAAGCTCCTGGGCCAGGGGACTGTGATGAAAATAGCAATGATTTTATTACAGCACAGTGCAGGCAATGGTGATGATGTTATCTTTGATTTAAATGATAATGTTTCTACCACAACTATCGCAACCACCATCACTTATATACGACTACTACTACTTCTACAACTGCTGCTGCTGTGACTACTGCTAATAATAATAATCATCATCATTTTAATAATAATAATGATAATAATAATAATAACAAAAATAATAATAATAATAATAATAATAATAATAATTATAACAAAATTGCTAAAAAAAATAATTAGTAAGGTTCCTAATAACAATAATGATAATAATAATAATGATGATAATAATGATGATAATAATATAATAATAATGATAATAATAATAATAATAATAATAATTATTATTATAATAATAATAACAATAATCGCAATAATAATAATAATAATGGTGATGATGATGATGATGATGATGATGATGATGATGATGATGGTGGTGATGGTGGTGGTGGTGTTGATGATGATGATGATGGTGATGATGATGATGATGATGATGATGATGATGATGATGATGATGATGAGACAATGAGGATGGTGACCATGATGATGTTGATTATTATCCATCGTGATGACATAAACAAAAAAAAAGTGACAACAACAATCTTTGTACCTTCGCCAAATCTTCATGGAATCCTCCAATTGTCTTACGGCCTACCAGACTATAGTTGGGAGCTTGCTTTTTGTTGGAGTCAATAGTCCTTCCTAACACACTTGGTAAAGAGTAATTGTTGGGAGCTAAAGAAAGAAAGAATTTTTAAAAATATATTTTTATTTCTATTAATATAACTGTAAAGATAGAAAGACAGCTATAAGGAGAGAAAAAGATTTACTGATATTATATTTATTATTAATATAAAAGCAAAAATAGCCGAATCAGAGACCTGTACCATATCGTGATCGGGTAAGTATGTCAAAATTATGATCTTTCAACTCTGCAGGCTGATACAATAACTCCTAAAACATTTGTGGATGCTTTGTGAAGCAATATGGAATATTAACATTCATTATCTAAAACAAAGTTGAAAAAGCGCACAAAGAATGAAAACCTGACTCTACCCCGATAATGCACCTCTCCTCATTGTGACCACCGGTACTGTCAACCACAATTTTTGCAGGTAAAGTTTTTTTTTTCCAAACACATACAAAACATTCAATAACAATCTCTTCAGATACATTTCCCCCCCCGAGACATGTACAATTTTATTCACATCATATAACTGTCAACCACAATCTTTTCAGATACATTTTTTTCCAGGCGAATGGTACAATCTTATTCACGTTCCAAAACAGTCAACCACAATCTTTCCAGATACATTTTTTCCCCAGATATATTATGGTTCAATCTTATGTCACATTATGAAACAGTCAATAACAATTGTTTCAGATAAATTTTTTTCCCCTAGACATGTGATGCAATTTTATATCCCATTACGAAACAGTCAATAACCATTTTTTCCCAGATATATGGTGAAATCTTATTTACATTTTCTGCTCCTATCAATCAAATGGGGAAAACGTTAAAAAAAGTGGCATAAAGACCTGGAGTATTGTCAGTTCTGCGACTCCTGTGACGAGTGCCAAAGCTGTATTTGGGCGGGCTGTAACAAGTGTTAGGCCCAGAAACCTCATTGTTGTAAGCTCCAGGGCCAGGGGTTTTAAAAGTGGTCAGGTCTGCATTCCGTGAATACAGCGAATAATGCGGTGTTCCGTCAGCCCCATCACGGTAATGCTTGGCCCTAGGCAGGTAGCATGGGCCAGGACTGCAGTCATCCTAAAAGGTTGGGAAAGAATAAAAACATGAATAAAAATAAGTCATCCCAAAAGGTTGTTAAAGAATAAAAAAAACATGAATTGAAATAAAAACCTAAACAACAATTTATTTAAATTACTTATGCAAGTTGACAATCAGATCAGAGAGAGGGAGAGATAGAGATAGAGAGAGAGGGGAGGGGGGAAAGGGAGGGAAGGAGAGAGAGTGAGAGAGAGAGAGAGAGAGAGAGAGAGAGAGAGAGAGAGAGAGAGAGAGAGAGAGAGAGAGA
>JBBPCV010395257.1:0-12006 GCA_037974505.1 Plocamopherus tilesii
TCTCTCTCTCTCTCTCTCTCTCTCTCTCTCTCTCTCTCTCTCTCTCTCTCTCTCTCTCTCTCTCTCTCTCCATACACTACGTCCACCCACGTATCGGTCTATTTGACTTCCTGTTACCATTTGGTGAAAGACGTGGTTTGGGTTTGTTGTAACAATAGGCAGGACCTTCTGATCACCCTTTGGCTCATTCACATCTTTGGCTATTGACTTTGTCCATCTGGCAAACGTATCTTCACAATGGCTTGTACCGAAACGCCTTGTGGTGTGCCTGGGAAAGAAAATGGAAAACACGAAAGTGCCAAAAGTTAAAACAAAACAAAAGACAAGGAAGACTTTATAAAAATCAATTTGATCTAAATTCCTTGCCTCACCCATCCATTGTCTTCTATATGGAAAAAAAAAACGTCAAAAGAACATGAACATTAACAGACAAACAAATAAAATTTACCGTCAAATGCATACACTACTACGACAATAATATTAGAAGACAAAATTTGCCGAAGTGAGCATGCATTGATGTTTGTCTTTAGTTTTGTGATTACTTTTACTTTGAAACTTTCACCTTTCCTCAAATAAAATAAAGAAAACAAGAGGAAAGGAAAAAAACACGAGCCATAGTTTCATCGACTTGCTTGTTGGCTTGCGTTTGCTATTGGCTTTTTTTAAATTATGGGTCTAGCTGTGGTAAGTGTGAGGATATACTACGTACAGGAAGGGAAGAAAGAGGCATGGAAGGAAGACATTTGTAATTAAATGAAAGACGCAGGGCACGTCCCGTGACGTACAGCTCGGAGCCACACGGGTGACGGCCAGCTATTTATTGCTGGCGCAAGTATCGTCTGTCAACAAATTAAATGCCAGCCAGGATCGATACTGTATTCTATTCTTCTGTCCATTCTGTAAGGCAGGCTTTGGAATCGTGCACGATTTTCTCGAATTACGAGGATTCAAGTATTGTATTATGTAGATGTTGAGACAGAAGTGTATTATTAGCCAGCAGTTGACTCCATCTGACATACAAATCCGAGTCTTAATCCTGCGAATACAATAAATACAAGGGAAGGAATAAATAATGTACTGGTGCATTCATCAATGGATGTGGGTTCATAAACATGATCATAAACTGAGTCATAAAGTATAGAGCATTAACTTCCCAATAAGTCCCCCGCTTTATATCTAGGTCAGGAAAACAAGATATTATACGAACGTCGTTGGGAGAAAGAAACTCTGTATTATATTATGTTGATGAAGCCAGCAAAAGGGCAAATTAGTGAGTGAGGTTTGAGTCAGGAATGGGTAGATGCGACTTTTTAATTAGTTCATTTTGTAATCGTACTGATGCAAATAAGTCCAAGGTAAAATAATTGTGATATGTGAATACGTGGGATATTGATCAATCGATAAGATAAGATACGATAAGATAAGATGCTTATTATTCGTCCTCTTACAAGGAATTTTGTTTGATCATTGAAAGATACAAACGTACGAAGAATCATTGCATGCTTATATCATTACACATAAATACATTGAATCGTTTCACTCATTACATAATTATAGATTAACACAAAAAACATTTACACTTAGGATTACACTCCTCATTCACCATTCACGCACATATGCATACATCCAGACATTGAGTTCAATTTAGTTTTAAGAGAAATGCACTTACGGATAGATCTGTATTATGGTGTATGGTAAGAATCAGAACGATAAGTAGGCCATGATTTTACTCCCAAAGATTACCATTCTTTGAAAAGGGGATAAACAGGATAAGGATGTACACTGAAATTGTCTCCCTTGGCTTGGTAGCTCTCCTCCGGAAATAGCTCGCCCGGCCATCCAAAGGATTTCAAAACAAAATTGTAACTCGACTCCCAGATGGACCGCCTTTCACGACTGACTGGCTTCGTCTGCTAGGGAATTATTTTGAGGCGTCTGGACTTTTCAGGGGCCAAACTCGTCTAAGGGGCGTTTGATTGGGGTCTGAGAAGTCAGTTTACGTCTCTCCATCGAAGGGCGGCTCCCCTGCGATTTCATAGTATCATTTGATAGCCGTAGTAATACATAACCTGCCTATTGGTAAAGACCATCCCGTCATCCTCGCTTACCAGTGGAGATATTGGGAATCACGATGAGAACGAGGACGAGAAGGATGGAAGACTGTAGCAGTGGCTATAAATAGTGCTCGCAATTCGTGGTGGTCGCCGTTAGCATGACATTGGCTCGGATGCATGTCGATATAATAAATATGTAGAAGCATTTTTTAATTAAAAAAATAAAAACAACAAAACCAAACAACAAAACCAACAACAACAACAACAACAACAACAACAACAACAACAACAACAACAACATAACAACAAAAACAAAAAACAAAAACAAAAAACCAACTAAAAACAACAACAAAAACACTCAAAAACAACAAAAACAAAAACAAACTCTATCATGAAAAGAAAGACTGGGATACACTGAAAAATAAATGTAAATTTGAATAGATCTAAAGAGACATTTTTACTCTTCTGGAGCTCAAACCCGGGACCTAGGCCCCCATTGCCAAAACCAGAGAGGTTGCCGTTTAACGGACTCGATAACAACTAGAGTGAACCCCAACTCAACACTCTCTGCAACTTGTCGGCATCTGCGGACTTGTAATTAGGCGTGCTATGCAACTTGCTTAAAACCAACAAAGCGATTTCCGGAACTTAAAAGCACTATTCCAACGTAATCCACTCCTTCCAACGATGCAACTGTCCAAAGAATTATCCGTGTTAATATAAATTAGTTATAAAGAAATCAAAATCGAAATAGAATGAGCGAATCCATCCGCCGTCTTAGCTTTTGCTATGGAGGAGAAAATCGTAGTCTGAGACTAGAATGTCCAAGACGACTAGGGGGGTCAGGGAGCGCGGATTGCTCTGTGCGTGGTTAAGGCACTCGACTACAAAGTCAAAGTAAGATTGTTCCCAGTCATGCGGTAACGAATTTGAAAATTCGTGTTTTCCATTTTTTCCACGTCCTTCTTAAATTAAATAAATAAATAAATAAATAAGTGACTAGGACGATAACGTTTCTTTTAAACTAGAAAGTTCCATGTGTCATATCGCATGTAACAGAACGTTCGGTAATGAAAATAAAAAAGAGCAGGTAATATCGGCTGCCACCTGTGCAAAATTCAGTTCCTACCCAAAAGCCTTTCGAGTTCATTAACCCTACAACCTCTTCTAACTCAAACTTGTTGGCCAGTTCGTTACTCGTAATTGAAGAAGAAGAGACAATATTCAAATGGGAAGGGAGTGTGGCTGGGCATCCATACTTCTCTCAGAATACTAGCCCATCGTTGTAATGATGTAGCTACAAGGTCGTTAACATTGACTCAAAAAATCTACTACACTTGAGGCTAATTTAGTCATCAAATCATAGTGACATGACACGAAAGGTACCTCTGAAAAGAAAGCCCTTATAGCATAGCTAGCTACTTAACAAAACGGCATGTGGCAGGTACTGTTAGTGGTAAGTAGTAAATGGCGTCGCCCTCACTGAATATTGCTTGTTCTAAACTGTGACCGTCTTGCTAATGCTGAATTAAAAATTACTTGCGCATTTAAAATACTTGCGCATTTAAAATACTTGCGCATTGGGGATTTGCCTTATTGTTTCCCTCTTTATTTTACGCAATAGTTTTAATGCCTAAAGACCATTTAGAATCGACTGATGTCAGGCATTTTGGAATGCAGTGCTGATGTTGATTTGTACTTGAGTGTTTTGTTGTTTTGTTGGGTTTTTTTTGGCTGACTTTGATGATTTTGTCAGGTTTCTTGGCAGTTGAATTTGTTGTTTATTTCAGTGTGTGTTTTATTCATTTTGAACCTGTAGTATGTTCTTTATTGCAAGGCGTTACGAAAGGCTGTGTCAAGATCTTTGTCTTGGATCTTTATTGTTTTGGACTTTTACGAGCAACAAGCGGCTCGCAGTAATATACGGAACTTCTTTGGATCCGAGCTATCATTCTCGATCACTTCGTGAGTTGCAACTTGTCTATCAAAATATACGATTGTCGGTGGTAGGGGATCGATGTCCCAGCTGGTTCTATCAACAACGTGATGTTATATAGGGTATTACCGGGCGAAAAGCCGTAACGATCAACTGGCTAGTGGCTGTTTACAACATTTATTGGCTGCCTGTAAGGTTTTATGCGTCGCACGAATTCCCGGAAGCTGGCTGGCCAGACCGAATCACTCAGGCCAACTACAGGTTTATGAGCAAACGCCTCCAAGGCTTGATGTATCCAATCAAAAGCAGGTTTCAAGGTTTGACGGTATAAAAAGCAACCACAGAAGGTCCTGAGCAGAGAAACCGGAGAAATGACACTGATTTTTATTGGATTTATTTCCGATAGGTCTACTCCTCAACTCACTATGTGTTTGAGGCATCAAAAGATGAAATAAAGAGTATTTTTATTAAAGTGGCTATTATAATTATTTTATACGACGTCAAAGAATTAGTAAATGACTGTCAACGAAGGACGCTAGCCCGATATTGTGTACGCCCTTAAAATATTTACTCATTGAATATTTGCACCCCCCTCCACCCCCGCAGAGGTCTCTATTTAACGCTAATGTTTTAACACCTGAATGCCCTTTGTTGATGTTACATTTTTCTTTTTGTTTCACTGATTTTGATAATTTTGTCACATTTCCTAGATCTTAATTACCCGGTGAGTATATTTGGAAAGTCCCTTACATTTTTGGCCCTTGCTGAAGTAGGCCGCCAACGCCGTTAGATCAAGAACGCTGTTGTCCGTTCCTAAAATATGCCTAAGATCCTAACAATCCTAAGATTTGCCGTCTTTGGATATTGATCTTCTGGCCGATGGTTCTTGGCTTGTAGCAGTCATATAGATTCAAATGGATAAAATTGTCTGGTCAGTGCATATCGATGATATTTTGAGATGTTTTATGTGTGTTATGTCGATAATGTGTCAGTTATTAGATGCGAGCCTCCCCATTCCGTTGTTGTATATTATAGTATGAACTGTTGATGTCATGAATGCTTCATAGAACTAGTTCATATGTTTCTCGCTGGTCTTGTTTGGTTTTTGCTATTTTCTGGTTTCGTAAAAGCATTCTGAGCAAGGATGTTTTTCTTCCTGTGATGACTTCATTGTTTACGACGATGGCCAAGAAAATTGCAAAACGCGCATCACCTAGGAACGTTCTTTTCAATAAACAAAAAACAAAACAAACAAACAACAAAAACAACCCCCCAAAGAAACAACCCCCCCAAAAAAAAACCCAACAACAAACAAACAACAACAACAAAACAAACCCACACAAAAACCAAATATCTGATATTGCGATTGTGAGACGGTTAAGAACACCACCATAACATTGTATAAAGACTCTACAAACAAATTCAGTTGTAGCCAGGATGCAATCAAGAGTACATCATGAGATATGCTATTGTTGAAATAACTCCGAAACATCCGTTGCTAAAGCAATGAAAGCACAATGACACACCGCTTGAAGAAGCATGAGCTAGACAACCGAGTCAGCAATAACCGCACGGACAGCGTGAGGAGCAGACAGACATGAAGATGGAGCCAGCGAATAAGAAACAATTACTACTATGGACATGAGGAAAGTCAATACGACTCTTTCATAAGAGCTGTCAAGATGGCTGCTTTTACTATCTGACATGCCAAGCACTAAAAAAATCCAAGTAAAAAAGGAGGAATAAAAAAATAAAAAAATGGCATCCCAGAGTGGCACGCAATTTCCATGACAGTTCTCCTTTATCGATTGCTAGGATTTTCCCTCCTAATAATCAGAAATATTTTGTTTTCAACTCTTTAATTCCTTCGATCCATCAAGCAGCGTGCTGATGGATAAATAACTACGTCAAATATCTAATACAAATTAATTCAAAGATTTTGTTTTAAAGTGCAATTAAGACACTTTCAACGGAAAATAGTCATAACAAATAACAACAATAACCACAACCACAACAAGAAAAAAATCAAGTAATAATAATAATAATAATAATAATAATATTGATTATAATAATAATAATAATAATAAAATGATAATAATAATAATATTAATAATAATAATAATAATAAAATAAAAATAAAATAATAATGATAAATAATAATAATAATAACAATAATAATGATGATGATGATGATGATAATAAATAATGACAACAACAACCTTACAACAACTACTACCGCTACCACTACCACTACCACTACTACTACTACTACTACTACTACTACTACTACTACTACTCTACTACTACTGCTGCTACTACTACTACTACTACTACTACTACTACTACTACTACTACTACTCTACTACTACTACTGCTACTCTACTACTACTACTACTACTACCACCACTACCACTACTACTACTACTACTACTACTACTCTACTACTACTACTACTACTACTACTACTACTCTACTACTACTACTACTACTACTACTCTACTACTGCTACTACTACTACTACTCCTACTACTACTACCACTACTACTACTACTACTACTACACTACTACTACTACTACTACTACTACTTCTACTTCTACTACTACTACTACTACTACTACTACTACAGCTAATAATGATAATAATGACGATAATGATAATAATAATAGTAATAGCAATAATAATAATAATATTGATAATAATAATAATAATAATAATAATAATAATAATAATAATAATAATAATAATGATCAGAATGATGATGATACCGTAATAATAAATAATAACAACAACTCTACAGCAGCAACAACTACTACCACTACTACAACCACCACCACCACCACTACTACTACTACTACTACTACTACTACTACTACTACTACTACTACTACTGCTACTACTACTACTATTACTACTAATACTACTACTACTACTACTACTACTACTTCTACTAATACTACTACTACCACTACTACTACTACTACTACTATTACTACTACTATTGCTATTAGTATTAATAGTTGTGTAGTAATTACACCAGGTTGATTGCAATATGTTCCTTTTCAGCCGCGCGATAATTAAATGAGTGACAACACACTAATAATTCAAGACAAAAGCCAAGTTAAGTGAAAGCAAAGAGTGACAACACACTAATAATTCAAGACAAAAGCCAAATTAAGTGAAAGCAAAGAGTGACAACACATAATAATTCAAGACAAAAGCCAAGTTAAGTGAAAGCAAAGAGTGACAACACACTAATAATTCAAGACAACAGCCAAATTAAGTGAAAGCAAAGAGTGACAACACACTAATAATTCAAGACAAAAGCCAAGTTAAGTAAAAGCAAAGAGTGACAACACACTAATAATTCAAGACAAAGCCAAATTAAGTGAAAGCAGGGAGTGACAACACCCTAATAATTCAAAACAAAAGCCAAGTTAAGTGAAAGCAGAGATCAATACAAACGTCTGGACGAAGCACGGCAACTTAAAGAATCAATGTTAGAAATGAGGACTGCATGAATACGAAATTAATAAAAAGCAGCCACTGCTACAACGGTAACAATGAGTGATGCAATAGCATTAATTAATGAAGCAATCTTTAAGACACAGATCTATGCACTTCACAAAGAGTAAAACACGCCATCAAACAGCAGCCCCATGAACTGTTTTGGTCAACTAAACTGTTGGCAAGGGGCGTCTGGCATGCCTACCTTTCAGCGTAATACACTGTTAGATCGGAGAAAGAGAAGTATAAAAATCGCTCAAGCAATAGATTCTCATGGCTTTTAGAAATAATCACAATGTGCTCCTCTATCATTTCCTATTACCGTTTTTTACCTCCAGATCATGCTCAGATGTTTAAACTCATTATATCCCTAAACTGTAAGAGATACAAAACTCGGACGATCTTAAACAAAGAAGGAAAGTTCATAAAAATCAGCGACAAAATTCAGGTAATTCTGAAACATTTCGAAGGTAAATTCAGAAACAACAAAACCAATGACGTCCGACAATTTGGAGGGGAAGTACGAAATCTGAACCGCTCAATAGAAACAACAGAGACCTTCGAATTACTTAAGAAGTGAAATAATAATAGGGCATGCGGAATAGATGACATTCCCTCAGAACTCCTCAAGTACGGAAGCAAGACAATCCCCAGTAACATCACAGCCATCCTTAATGATCCTTTCCGAAATCACAACAACATAACATAAATTCGGGGCTCATAATCGCCCTACAAAAACCTGGTAAAGCAAAAGGTTCAGTAACTAATCTTCGATCAGTCACATTACCAAACACCCTCAGTGAAGTGCTTTCCCATATAGTTCTGAGGTCGATCAATACCTGTATCCAAGCCAAAGTGGTTTTTGAGTTGGAAGAAGCATACTGGACGTGATGTAGGCTCATAAATGGCTGGAAGGCATAACATACGCAGGAAATATCGTATCGAAATATTTATCACAGGAATTGACATGAAAATCGCGTTCGATATCGATCGACATCTACTTCTTGAAATAGTGTAAAGCTTTACAGACGAAGACGAAACGCATATGAAAAGTATCTCCTTGGTAACACAGAATTGAAGCTGAAAT
Source organism: Plocamopherus tilesii (assembly GCA_037974505.1). Taxonomy (NCBI): domain Eukaryota; kingdom Metazoa; phylum Mollusca; class Gastropoda; order Nudibranchia; family Polyceridae; genus Plocamopherus; species Plocamopherus tilesii. The sequence goes on from JBBPCV010395257.1 coordinate 8,583, forward strand.
TCAAAAACTCAGCATCAGACAAATTTACATCAAACATCGGAACTCCACAAGGGGATGGTCTGAGTTCAGTCCTGTTTGCGTTATATTTGGAACACGCCCTGAGAGGTCTAAGACAACTACAGATAACTAACATTCCATACAAAATAGCACAACCAGATGACGTCGACTTCCTATCCACATCAGTGTTCAAAGACTTTACGAAAGTTAGGAAACATCTCAGTGAGCTCAACCTTATTGTAAATGAAATTAAAATAGAATTTACTACCATTACAAAAGATTGTTGGAAGAAAGGTTGGATCGCTCCTGGGCGATGAGGAAAATGTGTGTAGTAAAAAACAACAACTTTCAAATGCAGCACTACACAAACTCAAATAGGCTTGGCTGAGAAAAGATTAAATCAAAAGACATATCAGACTGAAATTGTACAAGGCAATTGTTAAAACTGCCCTCTTAATGTAACTGCGAAACACACATGGGCACTTACAAAACAGGATAATCATAAACTTGACCCCTTCCACAGACGGCGACTACGTACAGTCCCCAACATTAGATACCCAACAAAAATCACGAATAAATCGCTTCATAAGAAAACTAAAGAGATCTTATTAACATTTACAGTGGGAATGGGGCAATGCTGGCGTTCTTTCAACAAAAAGGCACAAAAAGAAGAGGCAAGCAAAAGATATCAATAATAGGTACACTCAGTCGAGACTTGATGAAAATATATCATAAAGAAGCACTCAAGTTAAAAACTTACTGTAAAGTAAGGACCCAGAAAATTGTGTAAAATAGCTGTAAATAGGACGGAGTGGAAAGACATCACAATGCAAATAAACGAAGCTGTCCAGGTGGGATATTCGGACGACTATTCTATGCACCGGCTTTAAGTCAAGTAAGAAGTTTTTGCATTTGCCAAAGATTAATAAGGATTATGGTGTTCTACTATTGGCTTGTTTCTCAATCTGTGAAGGCATTTTGAGAAGGCTTAACAGTGCACCAAACTTCCTTCTTTCTTCTTTCTTTCTTTTCTTTTTTTTTTTTTTTTTTGGGGGGGAGGGGGGGTGAGTGTTTAGTTTTGTTTTGCTTTCGGATTTTTGTTGTTAAGTTTTGTTTCGGTTGACTTTTTGTTTTGTTTTGTGTTTTTAGATATGCCCTGTCTTTTATTTCCTCACTTGCATAATTTACATTGTGGCACTGTTTTAATCGGTGACAGTACTGTTGTCATTAACTCGTGCAAAGATGAGCGCCATTTATTTGTATACTGCCGTTCGAACATTTAGAAGACGTTGGCAGAGTAATTTTGCCCGTAAAGGTTTCTCAAATAATCACAGAAAGTGATAAGAGCACGTGTGCTGTGTGTGCAGGTTGTGATCTAGTTAAGTCAATAACACATCTAAGTCTATGTGGTACCTGGAATGAAATGTGATTTGACGTGGTTATTGGCACGTTAGTGTCTCCGATGTGAGAGCTTTGCAGACAGATGAAGTACGCTTAGAAGAAACTAGAGAAAACGCCCACCTCTTTGGGTTCTTTTTTATGGGGGCGGGTATTTCACCTAATTTGTCCGTTTTCGTTTGTTTTGTTTTGTTTGTTTTTTTTGTTTTTGTTTTTGTTTTGTTTTTTGTTTTTGTTTTTTTTGGCTGCCTGCACAACTACAAGTAATTTTTCAGTTTAGTTCTTGAAAGACAATAATCATTGTTAAATGAAAATGCTAATGTACTTTGAGTGTGCATTACGTAATCTTTGCAGCTACACCTAGGGGGCCCGACACCACATATTGAACGGCAAGGAACCCAATGAGAAGCAACTCCCCTCTCCGCGCCCCACGGTCCACGTCAAAACCCAAAGCATAAAAATGACGAAAGCAGTAAAAGGTCCACCCTGCTCCCACCGCCCACATACATACGGCATGTACCCTGTCACCAGCCTGTGCGCTACCTTTGGCATTAAGATAATATCTCTAAAAATCCGGGTCTCTAGCACGATCGCTTTGTCTATTTAAATCCATGGTCGGTCATTACAGGTGAAAAAATTGACCGGGTAGACCAGGATAGCGGGGATAGGGGCGGGTTTGGTTGGTTAGTGGTGGGGAAGGGGATGGAGAAGCGAAGGGGTGCATTGGGGGGAATTCGCTGTTGCTGCGCTGAGATTAGGGCGAGGGGTGGGGCTTGGGTTGGGGGATTTTTTGGGGGTGGATGTGGTGTAGAGAGGAAAGGGCGGTTTCCTCTAAGTTGACAAGTGGTCCAGTTATCACTGCTTTTGATAGCGAGAGGTATAAATGACAGCTCTAGGTATGGGCTCTCGCCATTCCCTGCAGGCGGGTAGCGTAACTGGCTTCCAAGGGTGCATGTAAGTCTTCCTTATTGATTAAACTGGTGTCAACGTTCCATCTGAATTTCCTTGTTGCTGTTGTCTATTGTTATTGTTTTCTTCTTTCCTTTGTAATATTTCTGTTTGCTTGTTGTTGTTGTTGTTGTTGTTGTTGTTTATATTGTTTCTGCGTTCCATCTGATTTTCGTTGTTTTTTTTCCTTTTCCATTACTTTTTCTTCTTATCTTTTTTTTTTTTTTTTTTTTTTTTGAGTTTGCTATTATTTGCTTGATTTTTATTGTCATTATTGTCTTTATTTTGTTGGGTTTTCTTTTTAAACCTGTTGGGTCTGTCTAATTTTCGTCATTGTTTGCATATATTTTTCCGACCATCAATTCCAACCCAGTTCGTAGCAACTCTTTCCTGTTTTAGACACTTGAGTCAGCGACGGCGGAGACAGCAGTCACTGTCACTGCCGTATTCAGATGCCTTACAGTTTTTGGTTTCAATTCTTCACGTTTCTTTTCATCGAGCAGAAGAAGGAAGAAAGAAAAAAAAATCCCATCCACAAATAAATCATTACACCGTGTTATTTTTAACCTTAATGCATAAAGAAAAGCAAAGAAGGGAGTGGGGTATTTTCCCCGTTTTAGCCTTTAGTTTCTCTATTTTTGAACCGTGGATCGTGGAGTAAAACAACAAGAACGATACAGAGGGAAACGTTCTCTATATTATTATCGAAAGTAATACTTTCACGGCCTATCATTGCGTGGGATTTTAGAATGAAATTGTGCAAATGTATTACTTTATGTTCGTACTTTCCTTTCTCTGTTTTTTATTCACTTATAACGTCTCAATCTATAATATTATACTGAAAAATATAGATAATGGTGATGATACAATAGTTATAGTATGATAGTAATAATAACAGTTATAATGATACTAATGATAAAGAGAATGACGATGTTGTAGATGGTGGTGAAGATGATAATGATGATGATGATGATGATGATGATGGTGATGATGATAATGATGAGGATGATGATGATGATGATGATGATGATGATGGTGATGGTGATGGTGATGGTGATGGTGATGGTGATGGTGATGATGA
>JBBPCV010396367.1:0-12006 GCA_037974505.1 Plocamopherus tilesii
CTCTCTCTCTCTCTCTCTCTCTCTCTCTCTCTCTCTCTCTCTCTCTCTCTCTCTCTCTCTCCCCTCTCTCTCTATTTTTTTTTCTTTACTTTTTAATTAGGTCTTTACAGTATTGTTGTGTTCTTCAGGACACATTTCTATTTATACTAATACTATTATATTTATATTATAAGACCCCATAATCTCCACAAAAATCTGCACTAAAATTACTTATATACACACACAAACACTCATACACAAACACACACACACATTCACACACACACACACACACACACACACACACTAAAATGCTAAATTACGACTTATTTGACTTCAATCCCGTTCGCAGGAGAACGGTTTCACCACAGATGATCTGCATAATGTCTGTACCCAGTGTTTCCACTTTCCTGTCTTATTGTACATGTGTTCTGACTTAAAGCCTATTCAGTTTGCTGACCCAATTAATTTGTGAGAGTTCCTGAAGGTCGTGTAGGTGAGGTGTGGTAACAATTGACGTTTTAGGTCTGCCTTTACGTTTTGTAGCTTCTGGTACAAAATACCATAGCATCGCATTGTTGGCTGCTGCTGTGACGTCCTGTTTTAAGATAAAGATGAGCCCGAGCAGCCTCCACCTGGCTTCTAGCACAGTGGGGGTGATTGGAACTTCACTTGTCTTGGTATAGACAAATTTGTTCGTGGTTAAAATTGGGCATTTGAAATTTGATGTTGATGGTAGGCGTCCTGCGTTGTTTAGGCGGAATGTATTCAGTTTGTTCTCTTCTTGCTTTGTGATGACTGATGACTGGTTTCACAACAGCCCGGTACGGTACAGTTTGAGTATCGTCTGGTTTTACCTTGTGTTTCTTATCCAACTGCAGTGTTTGTGAAGAGCTTTACGGGACTGTTGTATTCTTCGGCTGATATCTACAGTCACCGGGCGGGGAACCTATGCACTTTCTTTGATTTTCTCCAACTCCAATACTATATTTCGCCTTTCGGAACGGTGACTGATGTGTATTCTGTTTTCCTGGTGATTATTAACAATTTTACGTCTGTGAGATTGATGTTGTGGGTGTGTCACATCTTTGAAATCGTTTGATGAAACCAGGTTTATATCATCTGCGTAAGGTAACTCTAGTTCTGAAGATTTCTTCTTGCGGTGGCTCTCTGATCGTTGAAAGAGGGGAGAAGTACGTTGGATATAGTGAGGACCGGGGACCCATCGCTGGCTAATTAGTAAGTCGTATATTTATACAAAAGATCTTGAAATATGTGTCACAAAAATCGATATATCTAGTGCCTTCGACACCATCAGCAGACATCTCCTTGACATTTTAAGAAGTATCATAAATGGAGATGAATTGCGCATAATCGGATACCTCTTATAAAACACAAATCTTAAAATAAAAGAGAAATGCTAATCACGAATGAAAGCATTCACTTCAAACAAAAGAACGCCTCAAGGACATAGCATAAGTCCAGTTTAGTTTGTAATACATAGCCATATAGCCTATGTTTGGGAAATGCTTTTAGAAAGATCAAACTGTGGTAATTATAATTTAATTTCCATATCATACGTTTTATTTTCATCTTCAGTAGGTCTTTTCTTTTTCTTTATATCATAATTCTGTTTTTATGAAATAAAGATGCACGTTAAAAGTTGTTTAATAAAATGTTTCCACTGCGTTTGTCGTTACTGTTGTTATCTTAATCATTGTTTTTCTCTTTCGTGACGTTGAGGAACCTGCAATGAGCCCCCGTCCTCCATTACAATGTGTTTTTCAAACCAGGATGTGGCAAAAAAAACAAACTCAAACAGAATGGAAAAGTGAAAAAAAAAAAAAAAGAGTAATAGAAGCCTCACAACGAGAATGAAGACACTAAAAAGGGGGAAAATATATATTAGAATGTGTTTATCAAACTCAAAACCACCCCTTCCCACCCCTAATAATAGTATGATGGCCCAAAACACGGTTGGGAATAGACACTTCGTTTAAGAAAAGACAAAAATCATACCAGATCAAACGGCGATAAAGGCCTTCTTCGAGAAAGGCCAAAAGAAGGGTGTTGGGGGGGGGGGGGCTCAATCCCAACAGATCGTAAAAGAAAAAGAAAAGAAAAACAAAAAAGAAAAGGAAAAAAAGAAAAAAGCACTGAAGCCCAAGAGTACACCTATAATGAATGGACTGAATTGAATGGAAGGTACATAACTCATGTCATCAAATGAGTTTTGAATTGTTCGAGTGAATCCCCCTAAATACCTGTTCCTAGTCAAGTTGTCTAAAAAAAAAAGTCAGTCGCTCAGTCCTGAGTCTGTAGTAATAAGAGCATAACCACATTCACAAACAGATATCTAATATGGCAAAAGGAAATTAAACGATGTTTGACTGTAAGTCTTCAGAAGAAGACAGATTGTTTTGTTAAGAAAATGAGATAAACGTTGTTAACGTCAAAGCTCATTTCCAAGGTTTCAACACAGCGCAACATCTGTTGCAAGAAATTATCAAAGTGGACCTTGCAGAACACATTACTACTGTGACTTAACTAGTAAAAATTGGAATGACATCATAAATTCCAACAGCTGAAAGCGAAAGAATGTTCAGTACTTTGAATAATACAGTCAAGTCATGTTTTTGTTTTTTGGTGTGTTTTTTTTTTTTGTTTTGTTTTTTTTGGGTTTTTTGTTGTTCTTTGTTTTTTGTTTTGTTTATATATATATATATAATTATTAAGTCTTCATATGATGGACTTTATTCCTGTTGCCATCCCATACCAGTCTTGGCTTCCTGAATGCTAAACACATCCTTGATCTCTTGTATACATGACAATGCGAGAAAAACACAATCTTTATCTTTGTCATTATGGTTTTGCTATACACAGCATGCGTATTATGATATTTATTAATTTTTCTTTTTTTGGTTTTTTGACATGTTCTTAAGAAATATGTTCTTGATGAAAATTGAAACTGAACGTAGTTTTAAGTGAAAAATGAACACCTACCTCGTTCATCACATAAAGAAAAAAAAGTTAGCTCTACCCCTTAGATAAAAAGGGTAGTTTAAGCAGCATAAACAGAACATGCACTTGCATTTCAATCAGATAAACAATACAATATTTTTCAGAGTACCTTGATGTCAATTCCTGTGATTTGATGAGTGAATCCAATATTCATGGTATAGTTGAAATTGCCATGGCCTTCATAGTCCAATTCTGTATTGTCAATCTTGGTTGTTATAATGATGTTCTTGCGAGGATCAGAGGAATAGGAAATTTCAGCCTCACTCTCAAGAATGGAGGATCCATATCCAACCTTTCGACTGATTCCCATATTCATTTGCTGTAATTATATAATTGAGCATTTAGAAATCCATATGAATCAAAAATGGGAGATAATGTAGAAACAAATTGTTTTATTAATGTCTGAATTTAAAAAAGGAAAAAAAAGAAAATAAGGAAGAGAATGATTTTTATTAACTTAAATCAAAAGTAATGTGAAAGTTCATGCATCTTCAATAGCTCTTCTAGTGGCTATAACTATAATAATAATAATAACAATGAGCTTGTGACAAGATATTAAATATGTACAATCATAAAACAAAATAACATCCATCCCTTGAAAAAAAGGTTAAAATATCCCCCCAAAATAACTAAATGAATACAAAATTAAACCAAACAACAACAAAAGTGCAACAGGAAAAAAATAGAAACAAACATTCCTCCCCAAAAAAACAAACAAAACAAAAAAACAAAAACAAAAAATCAACAAAAAACCCCAACAAAAACAACAATCAACAAACAAACAAACAAAAAACAAAAACAACTTAAAAAATAAACAATAATAAAAACAAACCTCACAACAAAAACAACACACAAAAAAATCTTGTCAATCTTGTACCTTATTGATGTATGGAAGATTCAGGTTCAGACTGATGCGTTCCATCCTGTCTTTATGCTCCGTTGTTGTACTAAGCACCACCTAAAAAGAGATGACATTATGAATGAAAAGTGACTTACAAGATAAAAGATCATAAACGTAGATTAGTTACAGATCACTTGGCATTGTACACAACCCTGTATCCCATATTTGAAAAACAATGACCTTTGATGGTAAATTGTCAATTCATCTAACAATCTGTGTAAAAATTTAAAGGGTAATTGCTGTATTGAGATTGTTTATTGGGTCTTGGATTTAAGAATTTAACGCAAGGTGCATCATGTAAAATTTGATAAAAATCTTAGAATAGGTACATTTTGAAAAAAAATGTGGATTACAAGGTTGTTGTACTGAGGCAGCAAGATGATACTGATTTTGCACACACTTTTCAGTGGGTATATCACCTGGATCTCAGTCAGATATTTATTTGATGAAGTGTATAAAATAAAGTCCATATAACCATGATAAATTGTAAACCTTATTTTAACCATTACATTTTTATTTGCTCCATTTCCAAAACTTTACTGAAATATGCTTTTCATGATCATTTATTCAGTTTAGGATGACATGTAATTAAGGCTATTAAAAAATTCTGTTAATTGATCCTTAATACATCTTACAATTTTTCTTACTTTTTTCGTTTCATCTTTGTCAGCATCCCAGAAGATGGAGGTTGCCAGAGTTTTGCTTGACCCCGTGTCCCGGTGTGATCCTTCGACCTTGACACTGCGTTGAGGTACCCCAAGCTTAACATGTCCATCATACATTTGACTGTATTTGGTGGAGCGATTAGAATAGCCAATATCATAGGAAAATGTTTTTCCTTTTCTTTCATCCCACGTTACAAGACCTGAGCTGAATATCTCTTTGTCCGCACATTTTATTTGTCCATCTAATCCCATTACTCGTACAGGATGGATAACTTTGAAAGAAAAGGCTTTATCCATGTACACAGACTGCATTGATTTATCTGAGATTTTTGTAACAAACTCAAAAAGGCTCTCAGGTGAATGCTTGTCCCAATTTAATTTCAAATTTCCATCGAAGGTATGATCGCTAGCTTCAGCCTCGAGATCAAAAGCCATTGGACGTGGGTGTCTCATATCTATGCTTCCAATGTGACGCTTTCCAAATTGGTAACTTAATGTAGAATCTAAGTATGTTCGTCCATTGTGAGCAACATTGAAGTATTCATTCAGGCTTTTCTCATCGTTTTGGTGAGAAAATTTGAAAGAACCAGATTTTATTTTCTTGAAGGGAGTAGTCATTTCAAAATTTGTTTCAAAGACTTTCTTGATCTGATCCGTATTCAAGGTCCAGGAAGAGTCTATGATTATTTCTTTGTCCACATTCCATCCAACTTCGAGATGACTCAGGTGCTCATCTTGTTGTTTCTTGTTACTGAAACCAAATTTGAGGTTTTCCATATGTTCTACAGAGCTTGTGAGAGTTGCTTTTCCCTCCATTTCAGTTTCAGAATCATAATTGAAAGAGATTTCTGAATTCATTTCGCCGATGGCTTCTGATGTCAATACTGATAGAGTCTTAAACTTTTTCCAGTCCTTACCGGTATGTGTTATGATTAATTTTGAATTTTTGAAATTTTTAAATGGTGTTTTCAATTTAAAATTCATTTTCACTGGTTCATTGTTGATAAAAATATCAAACTCCAAATTGGCTGGCTTGGGATGAAGTGAAAGTTTGAGCTGAATATCGCCATTAAGTCGTTGCTGCTTTTCATTATATTTTCCAGTGATTGTCAACTTCTCAAATTCTTTGATTGGACCTATCACTGTTACAATGAATTCTTCCGTATTTTTTATTTCAACACTTCCACTTGCTTGATCCCCATTGCCCAAAACAATGCTCACCTCTGAAATAAGCTTTTCCTTCTGTTTCTCCTGGGTATATTTCAGGGTATTTGTTTTATACTCCGTTTCAGGTATGTTCAAAGTTGCATCTAAACTCAGATGATTGTCTGTTTTCTGAGAAATGTCAAATACCAATTGTGCTTCTTTATCATCCATATATTCAACAGTGCATTTACCATTGTAGTCTTTCTCTCCCACAAAGAGGTATGCATTAAGCCCAATGTCATTAAAATTCTCATGTGGCGTTAACACTGTCATATCTATGGTTTCTTTGTTATTTCCATTGGCCTTGGCATTTCTGTGGACTCCCTCCAGTTTATATTGTGCATCATCATAAAAAGAAGTTAGATCCACCTCTTCACCCTTATCATCCCACTGTGCCATAAATTGAGTACCGGCCTTGTGACCTTTACCATCAATAAGGTAATTTCCTCTGTATTCATAATTTACTGAACCTGTGGTATATTTAATTTTCTCATACACATCAAGAAGTTGATCTTTGCCGACCATTAAATAGCATGTTGATTCTCTCTCAGAACCTTCTGGAATTGAGCTTTTGAATGATTTTAATAAGTAAGAAAATGGCACTGTGTGTGGTGTAATGAAAGTTAAGCCCATAGCAGACTTACTATCAGTAAAAGCAAACTGTACTGATGTATTGTATTCTGGTGAAGTTTTACCAATTTGGAAAAAGCTTCCAACATCAAAGTCCTCTAGTGTGTTTCCTTTTCTATAAACATTTGTTTTGATGTAGCTTTGATCTGCTCCTGGGAAAAGGTAAGTCAGCCAAGCATTTGTAGAAAGCTCATCATGTTTCAGACCTACATCCATATCTAGTTCATGATCTTTGAATTCTCCAAAAAATTTATTCTGGAAATCAAGCCATGAAGTTGCCTTTCTTTTGAATCCCAGCATGGCGCGACCAGTTTTTGGGGTGACCAGGGTGAAATTTGCATGTGCAGTTTCGCCCCAATCTACAAGGAATCCAGTATACATAGGTTCAAAAGATGGGAAGTGGACTGAGATAGAAGTATCAATTCCTGTCTTTGAACCAGTTAGATCATAGTATGCATCAAACGACTCCAATTTTTTATTTGAAGTTTTCAGATTTAAGTTTGCATTCCATCTTTTATTGATTTTGTCAATGCCACTCTTCAGATTTAGAGTGCGCAAAATTTTAAATGGTGAGGAGAAATCAATAGATATTTTAGTCTTATCCGGGAATTTATTTTTGTTATACCTTGCCTTCAATTTCAGATCAATCTCTTTCATTGGACCATACTGTATATTGACATTAGTTTTCACACCTCGTCTTTGTTCAGTATTATCTACCTTAATTTTTATATACTTGAAATCTAGATCAGGCGTATCCAAATTAAGCTGCAAATTGAAGTTCGGTTTACGTGACATGTGTGAGTTCAATTGAAATACTGGCTGCATTTCAATGAAAAATGTGTTATTGAAATCTTTGATTATATTATATCCAAATTTAATGGAACTCAATTTCTCATATGGAGTGATAACTTCACCATTCAGTAATGCCCACTTATCAGTATCAATATTGAAGTCCAGTTTGATCTGTTTCCTAATACCATATGAAATTTGACTTTCCAAAGTCCACAATTTATCTTTGCTCTTTAAGTGACCTTTCGCAGTGATGCTCTTGGCTTCTTCAAAAGGAGTTAGAAGTTGTATATCTGTCCTCCATCCCATAGGACTTTTGTAAACAGAAGCATCAAACACAATATCCCCTTGATATTCCTTTTTCAAAGTGTATTTGATGAATGCTGTATAAGGATAATGCTCATATTTAAATAAAGCATTGTAGCTTACTTGTGCATTTGATCCTTCCATGCTCAGTTGTGTGTCAGTGTATTTATATTTATAATCGTGAGTTGTCTCTGGATCCTTATTCACTTCAGAAAAGAAAGATCCCTCAATACCATTCATTTCATTGTAGTGGGATTTCAAAATCAGACTGCTAAACTCCTTCCATGTACTTGAAAAGTTAATATCAACATTGTAATCTTTCTCAGCTTTGTTGAGTTTAGATTTTACTATAAGCTTTGCCTGTTTATTATTCCACCATCTTCCTGTAAGGGTAGAGCGCAAATCTGTCAAAGAGTTATCATGATCCAAAACAATTGTAAGTCGCCGTCCATCATGTAAAACTATCCCAAGGTTTGAAGACAATTTCACTTGCCAATGAATACGGAAATAATCAGAAACTAAAGTAATGATGAATTTTTCATCATTCCTCTGGAGAGTCAAGCTACTTGAGTATGCTTTTCCATCATCATTGTGAGAAAATTTCAGATTCAAATTCTTATATTTGGGGAAAGAGGTTTCAATTTTAAATGAGCCCTCAAGATCATTCCTTACCAAGTCTCCTCGATTGATAATATTCATTGCCACTGCCAACTCATGCTCATTGTATTGGCCACCAACAGAAGATGAAAGAAATTTAGAACCATCATATTTGTGCTTGAGTTCCAAAAGAATATTTCTCAATTTCTCAAAGGGGGTCTTTAATTGACACAATATGTGAAACTTTTCATTTGTCAATGGAAGGTCAATTAGGTACTTGTAATAATATTCCTTTTGTGGTGTGCCCAAAATGAGGCTAAATTCATCAAAGATTTGTTCAGGTCCTTGCTTTATGGTTCTCTCTAACTGATAAAGGGTATGATTCTTAAATGGTGTTGCAATCTTGAAACTGTACTCTAGTAATAGTTCTTTTTCATTGATTTTTGCAAAATCACCATCCATTTTTGTCATCATGCTAACTTCTACCTTCTTTGAAATGTCTTTATCTGCATCCCAAGAACAATGACCTCGCATTATTTTTTTCCCTTCTTTCTCGCCCCCTTCAACACCTGCAAGAATCCTCCTTTCTGGGTATAACACATCCAGATTGAAAGCCTTGTAAGAGTCCTTAAAGTTCTCACACGTGAATTGGCCCTTATACATTTTATTGTCCTTCATAAATAGCAAAGAGGTATCTACAATATCATCTTCCATCATTGCTGTCACAGTGAGTTTAGATTTATATTCACCATTTACATCCACCTCAGTCTTAAGGTTGAAATTATTGTTTCTTGATTTTTTGAATGATGTCACCATAGTATGTTTCACTCCCACTTTGGTTTGTAAATTGACAGTATGAATATATTCTTTTTCTGGAGTTTGTTGAACAATTGTGGTGAGTTTGTAATTCTGGCCTTCAAACAATTTCTTGCCAATAGTGAAGGATGGGTAGTTGAGTTCCATGGTTCCATAAGCTTCCAAAAGTTTCTTACTTCTGTTGTCTCCTTTTAGACGCAGCTCAATTGTTTTCCCTTTGGACAGCACAATCATATTATAATTTTCAAAAGAGAACAGCTTTCCAAGATGGTGTTCATGCTTTCCTTGCAATTGACAATCAATTTTCTATACAGAGCAAAGGGTTTGGGAAATGGTTGAAAAGAGAAGGGAAAAGACTGGTCAAAATGACATCAAGAACAAATAAAAAAAAGTTCATATGTTAAGTAGTAGAGATACTTCTTCTTCATAAAAACTGACAGATTCAGTCAACTGAGTATTCTTGTCAACGCACCATGAAAAGCTAGTATTTGCATGCTAATATTAGATTTGAGATTCTGTTTAAACTCTTCTGTATCTTTACTGCACTTTAAACTGACAGGCAGTTTATTCCATAATCTAAAAGCACTTAGTAAGTATGAATACAAATGACTAAAACTAGAAGATGGCAATGTAAATGTTTGAGCACTAGATCTCATATGATGATAACATTTTATGAAGAAGATGACTGCTTTAAAACAGATGCTCATTGGCTAGGATAAATTGAAGATTGACAGAGCTAAATAAAATTATATTTAAAAACATTCTCAAAATGGAATTTGAAACACTAAATGTAAAAAAAACCCAAAACAAATAACATGTGGTTCAATAATAATACACTAAATGTAAAAGTGGGTAGACAATATTGGCCTCGAAAGCTGTTTAACTTCAAAGTCATCAAGGGAAAGAAAAAAAGGAACATCCAAGAGATAGCATTTGAATGAGAGAAATGAAGGTATGCAAAAAATATAGGTTGTGATGTTGCTTGAAACAAAAGACAGGAAGAGACAGGGACAAATGATGAAATTACAACTCAAAATAAAAAAATGAGTTTACTATTTAGACATATGAGTAAAAGTGTGTAGCCGTTGGTAAAAATTTAATTTGAATGACGTCAAGAAGGCAATTGATCTCACCGCATCTATATTTTGTTTGTGTGGGCTTTTTTTTTTTTTAGGACGCTTGTGGGTCCAATTAGCCTCGTTTATATTAAAAATTTATATCCGTGTTCTGTTGCTATTTTTTTCTGTCGCTAATGCCATTACATATAGTATAGGATTACATAACGTTTTGAAGACCATCGGCATACACAATGACATTTCATTTCTGATCTAATAATAGTGCTGGGTTTTTTGTTTTGTTTTCTTTTGAAATTTTATGAGCAATTTTATTTTTCTTATTTGGTCTTCATTTATTTTGTTTGGTTTTTGATGTTTTTATTTGCTTATTTTTTTATTTTTAGGGGTGGGTGTGGGGGTTGAGTTTGGTTTTGTGTGTTTCCTTTTTTATTTGTTGTTTTGTTGTTCTGTTGTTGGCTTTTTTTGTTTTGCTCATTTGTTTTGTTTTTGTTTTTATGATTTTCTTTCAGCACGTTGTTCACGCCAGTGTAGACGATAATAATGATAGCCCAGAATTGGACTTAAATTTCATCATAGCCGCTCTATCTCTCACGCTTTGTTTAATCATCAGGCTTTCGTGGCCCTTTATCATACGCGGTATTATCCATTGTTGGGTTATTATTCTGGTATTGCTCTATTTCTGTGGTTATGGTCCAGGCATAATTATTTATTGATATGATTCACATTGATGTGCCTTTGGTTTCCAACTTGATCATGACTTAGGGCCTGAACAGTGCGCAAATTTGCTTTGTGCGCCCAGTCCCCATCGCAAAAATTACCTAACCGCGCATTAGCTGATTTATCGTTCGATGCACCTTTCGCTTTTGCTCTGACCAAACCATGGTACTTGACATATCTTGGGTTTCTTATTTGCATAATGCTCTTTTCTCCCTTTTTTTTTTTTTTTAGCTCTCTCGTACATCGTGTCCAAGTGTAAGAGTCCAATGGAAACTGCTGAAGAATGACGCAGCTGAAAACATAATAATTATATAAAGTACATTACTAAAAATAAATTTCTTGAAACAGTATTTTAAATTTTTAAATACACAAGTGCAGTGTGGACATTCAATCAACAATAAAATGTCCAGTCCTTGAAGTTGTTTTATTTATAGCGAGGGCAAACGCAAGCGCCGTCAACACTTGAAATCAACCAGTTTCCGTAGCCAGCAGTTTTCAAGTGCGTTGATAAGAATTTTTTTTATGTGTATTTAGTGGGCGTGCGTGCGTGCGTGCGTGCGTATGTGTGTGTGTGTGTGTGTGTGTGTGTGTGTTTGTGTGTTTGTGGTCTGCGTGTGTGTGTGTGTTTGGTCTGTGGGGTGTACGTTTATGGGGATTGAGGGTGTTAGTTGAGACACTGTAGAGCTGTTTTGTTAACATACACATCGATAATATAATACATGTGTATACATTTAGCTTCCCGGCTTCATGAATGAGGGGGTTGAACAAAGTGTTTATGTTACTATCACAAGCCGACTCTGTAATATTTCATCGCCACTGTTATGTGACAGCTTTTTTTTTCCGAGATCACATTACGGTTTCAACATAGTTTCTGCGGGAGGTGTACGTAAAATTGTTGACATACAGATCCGCTTCGCGAAGACAAATCCATCTTAAAAACTAGTCCTACATAATTTGGTAATAATTCCATAATAGGAAGCAGAAGCTGAAGATTGTGATTGGGCCCATTATAATCGATTCTAACCAGCGTAATCCAACCTGTCATTAGATATAAAAATAGGTTCATAACATAAAGTTCATAACATAAAGAAGTAAACAATCCATTCTTGCTAATTTGCACCTTGGCAAATCCTGCTCCTTACATAGTTTTAATTTACGATCATCATAATTATGATTGCCTGCTATCTAATTAACCCTCCTCGCCTCTTCCCCCACCCCACCTCCTTTTCCTTATTCCCGGACTTCTTCCTCAATTTTTATGTCTACTTTCCCCCCCCCCCCCCAAAAAAAAAAACAAAACAAA
>JBBPCV010397477.1:0-12004 GCA_037974505.1 Plocamopherus tilesii
CGGGGGGCACAGAGATATACTATGTAATAAATGTAGTACATTTTGCATATATTGTATAGATTGTTCAAATTTTATGTATTGTATATTGTATTGTATATTTTTTTTTCATTGCATTCATCTCATTATGATAATTAATCACAACGGTTCTCTGCGAGAGCCCCTGGTATTTAACGATAACAAGTTGGACCTAAATTAAGGTATCATAGAACTAAAGATTATTACTGGAAATCAATAAACCTTTTCACAGTGGTTAAATATTATCATCTGTGTAGGCGTAATGTTTCTGTATGTGTGTGTGTATGTGTGTGTGTGTGAATGTGTGTGTGTGTGTATTTGTGTGTGTGTGTGTGTGTGAAATTTTACGAGAAACCTTTGAATATGTTTACACCCCTACTAGAATTCCGTTGATAACCCGAAAAGATGAGTTTTGAATAAATGCCAGGTGCGTTGTCAAATCATCAGTAGTTGGGTGGAACCACAACTACATCGTAGACTAATCATAGATCACAGACGCTTTCTCCTTTTTCATATCTTAAAATGTAGGCCTTTCGTCTTTTCGCTAACGTTTATAAAACGCTACGTTTGCTTTCACGTTATCTGTTAAAGGCGGAACCCTTTCCTTGTAAACCTTTTTAAAAAGAAATTAATTCATTAATTAATAACGTGTGTTAATGTGTGAGGACTGGATGGGGCGGTTAGTCGTTTTTAGCAATTATTTAAATGTTAAGATAAAAAGGGATAAGATGACGTAATAGATAAGATAATTTTATTTATTCATCATTTCAAAGAAATATACATATATAACATGCAATTTCACAAGAATATCACACTACAGCTTCGACAGTGTGCCAACGATACTTGAACAATAATTATAAAATATATAGTGTGAATAATATAATGCTTGCGTGCACACACACACACACACACACACACACACACACACACACACACACTAACAATTTAGTAGAACGCTATAGGCAACATAAGTGTAAGCAGCACAGTATAATCTTAATCATAGTGAAAGCGGAAGCAAATATACGATGCAATTAGTCACGTACATAGAAATATACCGAATATAGTGGTAGAAATCAAAACTTTAAGAATCTTTGATCGTAGCCAAGATCTAAAATTCTTTAACGTTGTTGGTATAAAGGACATAAGCAATATCTTTCAGTTCTAGCACACGTTTGAAAAATTCTTGAAGATGTTATTGTCGAATATGAATTAGTTGCTGTGTTCATCAACATTGGAATGCTTGATTCTAGATCTAGAAAGAAGGCCTAAATGTATGTTTAGATCGCAATCTAAATTAAATATTTAAGTTCATACAATATGAATCACAACAAGATAAGAAGTGCGATTGAGAAGAAAGCTTCGATTTAAAATGTGAGCCTTTTTTACCTAGATTATATTTTTTTTTTATTATAGCTGTTTTAAATAAACGGAATAAGACGTTTATTATAATCAATATCGTCTGTTATAGCGATGACCATGCCCCTCCTCTTCTCCAGCCCCCTTCACCGCCAAAAAAAAGAAATAAAAATGACTAAATATAGATTATCATTATCTTTGAGATTTTGATCCAAAAGTCATAGATCGCCGTTTTTGCTTTTTAAAGTGGGGAGGGGGTGGTGGTCGTGACAGTGGGGGGAAGTTGGGGAAGAGGGCTGGGGTGCTTTGGGGGGGGGGGGATTTTTGCTTTTATTTGTTGAGTTTGGATTTTTTTTTTAAAGTAGATATATTCAAAACCCTGTTTAATATTAATTAAACTAGATCTATGCTGCACTTAATGCAAATCAAGAGACAAATAGTTTATATTATAAGGACAACTAATAAACAGAATGGTTGGCTTTTGTTTGTTTGTTTTTGCTTTCATTAACGTTTTTGGTTTGTTTGCTTTTATAAGGTTTTTTGTTTTTGGATACTTTGCATTCTTTTTCTTTTTTGTTTCGTTGTTTTGATTGCTTTTTTATAATTATTGGTTGCTTTTTTAGGTCCACACGATGTAGATATTTATATGAGAAACTCTACTCTTTTCATTGGATTTGAATGAACACACACACAAACACACACACACATAATATATAAATATATTTATTTATATATATATATATATATATATATATAATATATATATATATCTTGTATAATTCGGAGCATGTAGCCCTGTAGCCACACTCTTTTCCACTCCGATCGTTGACTCTTCTTGAATTCAGAGAAATGAATTTGTCAATAAGTCTGACTTAGAAGAAGTTGTAGGAGTGGAAGAGTCCGAAGAGAATTCCTGCCGAATTGAATTTTGCCAGTATGGCCTGATTGTTTCAATTTAAATCACCGAGGGTTTTTTTACATGCTCAAAGCCACATGGGACCTCCTAGTTCATCTTCCGTCTCCGATGGGACTAACTCGTTTATCCTGCCTACTACAGGCAGAGGAGGCTGCAGAATCCGGAAAACGCGGATTTCAAGCGTGCCCAGCTGGCATGAAACCCGTAACCTTTCGCTTGGTGGTCGAATGTCTTACCCACTGAGCAATCCACGTCCTGATCATGACAATAAATAGAGATTATAGGGTTTAGATAGCCCTTTAAGGGATAAGAAAGGAGAAGGTGCCCTCCATCTTTCATCAAGCTACGTAGAATGTCAGCAAAACTTTTGATAATTTTACAGGGTAAATTCAATTTTGCAGAGCCCATAACACCTATAGCATTAATAGAGTTATATCCTGTTGATATTGGATGTATCATGTTGAATCAATCAATATAATACTTTTGTACCAATTAGTCAGTTTGTATTCATCTGTGTGTACAATATCAGTCAGGCAATACACAATGCGATAGCCATGGCCTGAATATTTTATTTCTTCTTCCGAAACACTTCATTAAAAGCCCCTCTGTATTTGCTCGAAATCCGAATGTAGAAGAAAAAATTCAGTGACGAATTAATCACATCAAACATAAACTTGTAGAAGTAGGTCAGATGTTCCAAGTTTTTGTTTAACCCTATGCCTGATAGTCCAGGCACAAAGTAATAGGCGATGGCGGGAAGGAGACTCATTGATAAGCACACTACAAACAGGCTCGTTACCATGGTGACGGCTTTCAACATTTCCATATCTCTCTTTCCGTGACCGGTGGGGAACTTGACAGGATCAGCGTATTCCCCGTGCTCTGGATCCCTGTTTCCGGCAATGGTGGATGTACTCTTCTGCCTCCACATCCTGTGTTCATTGAGTTTGTATATCATTATCCCCGTTGCCACCGCTGTTATCACGCCTGCCATTGTGGACAAAATCGAGTTGAAGACAACACTCATATACTTCATTAGGTCAACAGCTACGGCACTGTAGGTAATAACTGCAGCTGTTCTGTTAAAATCATCAATAAACTCATAGCCTATGCCAAGGTTGAAATAAATGGGGACGAAGGAGCTGACGACAACTAAGTAAATGGCCGTGATCACAGTGGTAGCAACTACTGGTCGCAAAATGGCCTTGACCTTGAATGGTATCAAGACACTCATGCATCGCTCTATAGCTATGTACACTGTTATCCAATAGTTAATATGAGACATGGCGATATGAGGAACCTCCAGAGCTGCAAGGCCTATGTTCTTACAGCTTATGGAGAGGATTTCATATCTTTGTATGTATTGCAATATGTCACAAACGATCAAAGGTATGAGAAAGGAGCAGCCTAAAACGTCGGCGATGGCCAAGGCGAAGAGACAAGTCGTGTTTGTATCAGAAGTCACGCCCTGCTGGACAAACACCCGGATGTTGATGGAGTTGGTAATGGCGCCGAGAATGGCAAATGGAAATATGACTGATTTCAGAAGTGCTTCAATCCATACTCTTTCTTCGTCCGAGATGATTGGTTCTGGCTGAGGAAAAAACTCAAAAAACGTTGATTTATTCGTGGACGTGAGATGAAAAGCCATTTCAATGTTGGCTGTCTTTAATTCAGTGAGCGAATCTGGAGGCCTTAAATTTTAATGTTTTGACTAGAAATCTGTTAAAATGTCGTGATGTCGCCCAGCTTGGCGCCATAATAGACCATGCAGAATAGAAATCCTATTTCTTTATAACAACCTTATTCGGTGATTTTAAACTCATCTATTGATTTTTGAAAAACAGTTAACAATTACTTAGCTCTATGTGTCAATATTGTAGACAATCTACAATCGTTTTCTTAACAGGCGCTTAACCTAAAAGCTTCTAATAGAGGTACACCTTGATCGATCGTCATACCAGACTGTCGAAAGTGATGAAGTTATGGATTCGTTAATTCACAGATTTACGTTCTAACTCAAACTAGTGCAGCCGTCGAATTTTCCTGAAAGAACTCAATACACCAGACGTGATGACGCCTTAAAATCGTCATGATTACTTCACTATCAATTTAAAAAACCATGATTGTCAACAAATAACATTATCTGTTCCTTAAAACTACATATTATTATGTGCAATATCAGTTACTTAAAGCTCTGGCAAGACAATGTGTACATTGCAATTATTACAGTCATTTCATCTGGGGGAGGAGAGGGATAACCATTTTCATGGAAGTGTACTTTGTAACCCCTGTTCACGTAATAGGCTCAGATTAAGATCTGGTACACCATTCGAGCATCTATTGTCAGATAATGCACGTCAGACATCATATAATTTTCTATGGCACAGTTCAAAAAGATCTTTTAAGACTAAGATCTCTCAAGCTTCAAGGCATTATTTAAGTTGTATCTATTATCGCTATAGGAAAAAGCCAACAATCAACAGAAATATTTTTGGCGGTTTAAAAAGTACGTACTTACTTTCTTATTTATGTCTCG
This sequence comes from Plocamopherus tilesii, assembly GCA_037974505.1. Taxonomy (NCBI): domain Eukaryota; kingdom Metazoa; phylum Mollusca; class Gastropoda; order Nudibranchia; family Polyceridae; genus Plocamopherus; species Plocamopherus tilesii. The sequence goes on from JBBPCV010397477.1 coordinate 4,827, forward strand.
TACCAATTTTAGTTTTTTATTTAATCCGCAGTCTTTTAAAAAATGAATGTCAAATTTCTTTCTAATCAATTGAAGGTAATTTCCGATTTTTTTTTTTATTTAAAGAAAGAGATTGAAACCCAGTGCGTCTTGAAATATGTTGGAAAACGAGCTCACAGGACTGTGGCACTGAAACGAACTATTTTCTTCTTACTGTATGAAGTTATAAAAATGTGGAACAATGTGCCCTCCATATAAAAACTTTGCAAATATTGTAATTGTCGAATAAATCACCTGAATAATGGGCTTCGATTTTGTTTCGTTTGTTTGTTTCTTGTTTGTTTGTTTTGTTGTTGTTGTTGTTTTGTTGTTGTTTTATTTTTGTTTTTTATTTTTTGTTGTTGTTTTTTTGTTGTTGTTTTGTTTTGTTTTTGGGGGGGGGGGAATTTTTCTTTTTTCTATTTTGTTTTGTTGTTGATTTTTGGGTTTTTTCCTTGAATTTCTTTTTATTTTAATGTTTTCGTTTTTGTTGTTTTATTATGTTTTGCTTTAGAAGTAGCTCCCCTTCCTGTTTCTATGGTAATGTTCATTAGCATACGTATTGGGCTCAGCCCACTGTGACTGTGGAATATCGTGGATTTACTGAAAAGAGATTTCTGTTCTGTGGAAGCTTAAACAATATCTAAAGTAGTGTACGTTCGAAAGATAAAATTCCAACCATGATATCCTATCTAGTAACTTCGAATGGAGAAATTATACATCCTTGCCGTACGTCCTTTCAATTTTGAACCCTTCCAACGTTTCGCCATTGATTCTTTAGGCTGCCTACTGTTCATTGTGAAAGTTTTAAAAAATCATTTTGATGATAATATGTACTGGAAACTCATTTCAGTCATTATTTTCCACATAATTTCATAGTGGACACAGTCGAATGTTATGGTATAGTTAATAAAGCAAGAATAAAGACTTCTATTATATTCTCTGTATTTTTCTGTGATGTTTCTCATAGCCAATTTCTCAGTTCCTCTCCACATGTATACAGAAATAAAACTGATAAGACAACTTCATTTGGACCCAAAATTGGACATGCTTGACCGCCTAACCACAGGAGGCTATGAACTGCCAGAACAAAGATAGATTTGATTGAACGGTTGTACGTATGTATGCAAATGTGTATTATGTATGCCCATATTCCTTTAACATTGATTTATATAATAATGTAATAGTTGAACCGAACATTTAAAGGATCTTTATCCTATTAGCCCATGAATATGATATGATATGATATGATATGATATGATATGATATGATATGATACAGTTGCTCTATAAAAAATGTTTAAAGTATGCTCAAAGATGATAATATAATTTTCTTCATGAACTCATCATTACCTCAAAATGTAATACAGTCCTAAAAATTATGAGATGGTTCTTTTATTTATTCATCAATACACTCGATAGGTTTTACTTTTTTGATTTGATGTTGACCACTACAAATTTTCTGTAAGGTGGAATGGTGTTTATTTGATTTATTTGCTTGAAGATATCTGTAATTTTAATGAATCAACAATAAAGACCCCAGTCACACTGTATTGCATTTAAGCAAGTTGAAAAAGAAGGATAACGAATACAGAAAGAAAGGATAATATTATAATGATTATCTTTGTTTTATTATGACTTCAGCTATAGTGAGGTAGATTTAAGTTTTCCTATCATTCAGTTGAGCATTCAAAGTAAGCAACAATGGCTGTTTTTTCTTTATTGGTATTATTACTTTAATTTGATTTTAGCCTAAGGTTGAGTTTGCTGGTGCAATGTTTTCTCCAGCTTTCTCTTTAAGATTTTCAATTTCTTTTTTTTTTTATTTCAATGATTGATCCCCTTTTTTTAAAAGACAGCTTCAAAAAGACAGTATAAAAATATGCTTTGCTTACTTGGAAGTCGAGTAATTTCAGCGTCTGTCAACACCAGTAAGCCAGCACTCTGTGGGTATGAAATTGTCATGAACCACATAAAAAGACAAATGCCAGCTTCAGTTTTGTCATAGATCACACAAAAAGTGAAGTGATAATTTGAGATATTTTCATAGATCATACAGAAAGACAAAATGATAGTTTGGAGTTTGCCACAGATTATGCCAAAAGACAAAGTGATAGTTTGAGATTTTGCCATAGATCATGCAAAAAGATAAAATAATAGTTTGAGATCATACAAAAAGACAAAATGATAGTTTGGGGTTTTGCCATAGATCATACAAAAAGACAAAGTGATAATTTGAGATTTTGTCATAGATCATGCCAAAAATTTTTTTTAAAAATGATAGTTTAAGATTTCTTCACAGATCAAAGATGAAGTGATCGTTTGTGAATTTGTCATACATTACACAAAAAGACAAAACATGAGCTAGAGTTTTTGTCATAGATTACACAAAAAGACAAAATGATAGCTTCAGGTTTTGTACCAAACTTGAGTCTGGAATAACATCTGATTGATATATCAGTACAATTTTCTATCACTGCTTTTATTGAAGTTGTAATGGCATTGTTGCTAGTACCCTTATTTTTATTTAATTGAAATCTATGATCATTATAATACGAATGTTATTCACAACAGATATACAGATGTATAATGAGGGATATATTCATTTTCAGCCTTTACCAGAAGCACATGGGGATTTTATTTTCACAAACATACAAAAGATTTGGTCTTAATACTTCATGTAAAGGATAACTTTACAGTAAATTAGTTTCTGTTCATTCCTGTAAAATCACAAGTCTTACAGCAAAGGAAGTATTTGCATCAATGCCGTTATCATATCCATGGAAGAATGTATATTCATAATCAGTCTCACTGACTCTCCATAGATGGCGATAAGAGCTGTTAGCTGGTTCATCATATGTCATTAGCTCCTCTATAAGCTGCAAGATAAAATTAAATTTTATCAATTATACATGTATTAAGGAAAGTCCTAAAACATATATGTGAAAGAGGCAATGATGGTGAGACAGCTATTTAACTTATGATTCAATGACTGTAAGAAAAATACAAAACACTAAGGATTATATGGAATACTTTTAACATTATATTTACAATATTTTCAGGGTTTTTTTCACCTCTTGTCCCATAGTTGGCAGGATAAATGAGTGCCTAGTCCCATAAGAGATGGCTGGGAAAACTAGGAGGCCCCATGTGCCTTTGCACATGTAGAAGAACTCCCAGTGGTTAAAATCAAAAAGAGCATGCTATTTAAACCATCACCCTGGCAAATGTAAATTCCTACCAAAAATTCTTTCGTACTCATTCACCCCTATAAAACCTCTTCTACCTCAGACTTATTGATCAGTTCAATACTCTGAATCCAATTAGAAACGGCACTGATCAGGGGGGAAGAGCATGGGGCTGGGCACCCATACTTCTCTTAGAATACTAGCCCAGATGTAGCAATGCTAATGTGTGAGATTGCCAACTTCCAAAAATTAAACATCAATGACTTTCTACAACTTGTCACTATAGAGTGCTACAAAACATTTGTCTTAGAATATGGAGAGTGTGTATGGGTCTACATTCTTCTTCTTCTAGTACCAGATCTGATACAGACATCGATGATCATGGCATGCCATTTACTTCTATCCTCAGACAATCCCAAAAGCTGATATTATTTTTCCACATTAGGGGTCCACAGAGAAAGTGTGCCAAGGAATCCATTAGAAAGGAGCCCATATCAATCATTCCAAGCATTTATATGTAAGAAGATTTTTCTCTCATTTTTGTTCATTTTGCCTGTTTCAATAGACCTTCAATAAACTCTGAATGACTCAATCGACTTTATTGTTATGTCATATGCTGAGTGAAACAATATATATCTAGGCATATATTTGTGAATTTTCCTAGAAATTAAGCCAGCAGTCCTCTAGTTATATACTGGCAAATCTGATTTAAAAGATTTTTTACAGTTTTTAGAACACCCAATACATTTAGATTATGCAATAAAGTATCGGTTAATGTTACAGCAAAGGTAGTGGCAATTTAAACAGAAACTTGAATTTACTTTGAAGCAGGTTGGCAGTAATACTCTTTTCAACTGAGTGTGTCAGTTGCTTGGAAGACTAAGAGTAAGACTGAGAAATATAATTTTTGTATAAAAAGCAATAACTGAACAATAGTTCCTCCTTCCCTTTTATCTTCTTTTTTTTTACCCCATTATGTGCAACAGTTCAGACTGTTTGTTTCCACTGACATATAAAAACATAATCTGTACATAACTGTGTACCTGAATTTTCTGTGCTATCACTTGATTTATTGGGAAATAAGTGTGAGAAGCCAAACCAAATTTATAAGCAATCAGATTACCTTGTATTCCGTAATACCATCGCTAAGACCCCTTCTGTACAGATCCTGTATCATTCCGCTGAACGCCACATAAGATCCAGGATCCGCATAGGCATTAAATTCTACAGTATCACGTGAAAAGTCTTTGCCTTGATTGATTTCAAGTTTTACCTGTAAGGCCGGAGAATAATAATAATTGTTTTTTGATATTGATGAAAGCTAAAGCATAAGATAAAATTCAACTGCATCCAGTCTCCTCCCATCTCAACACATTCTCTTTTCCTCTGAAAGCCCTTAAAAATAAATAAAACCAATACAATAAAAAAAAACAACACACACAAAAAAACAAACAACTACATCAAACAGAGAAGCGAACAAACAAATTCTCCCTGACAAAGCAAACAAAATTCAAAGCATGGATCACATACCTTTCTTTCTAATTGGTGGATATTTTTAACATCAAACAAGACAACATGGATGTTCCTACCAATCAGAATCACAGAGACACAAAATCTCAACCAACTCTGCTTGTCTTCTCTTGCAAGGTGAGCCTACAAACCTTGTGATCATCTCAACCCAAACCTTGTGATCATCTCAACCCAAACCTTGTGATCATCTCAACCCAAACCTTGTGATCATCTCAACCCGAACCTTGTGATCATCTCAACCCAAAACTTGTGATCCTCTCAACCCCATATTACAAATAGGTACCCTTATCACTCTGTATCACTATATCATAAAGGAATATTTTGTCATTGGAAGACAAATTGGCCAAGTATGTCTTTAGTACATGCCAGTCTTTTGCATGCATTTCACCTTCCTCTAGCAAACACATTCCATCCAATCTAATTCTCATTGCTATATTTCAAGCATCTGTAAACAAACAATAATAATATAACTAATAAAAGCTATATATAAATAATAATAACCAACAATATAAGAGATTTCAGAGAAAGTTTTATGTCATTTGAACTCGCTGGCTAAAAGGAAGGGTTGAATCATACCTCGTTGTGTCGGGTTCCATTGATAAAAAAACTCAACACATCACTAACAATCTCTTCAGGTGCTCGGATGTAAAACACCATGATTCTAGCCATTGGGATCATCTCCCTGGACAAGGAAATGGCAAAAGTCTTTTGTCTTGAAGTCATTTCAAGCTCATCCCCTATCACAATGTTGCCTTGAGAAATCACCTGAAATGTACAGAGAGAAAAGAAATTGCTGATATAAATAACATCACAATTACATGTAAAACAATATTGCCTATGAAGTACAGTGAAAATTAATAGACATACAGCATTGGAAGAATGCAAAAAAGAATATGATGCGCAATGATTTGATCAAAAAGAAAACAAATGTCCATTCAAAATCTTTCACTCATGTGGCCACAAATCTGTTCTCTTGGCTACCAGAAAAATTGTTGACCAGGACAGGTGACAAATTATAAAAGTTTAATAATTTTATATATTAAGACAATAATACTGAAGTAGTAAAATGACATACATTGTATACATGTATCTATTTGCCAAATAATTATTTTTTTCTCAGAAGTACATATCATCAACTGAGCCATTGTCTCATATTTATAAATTATTAGAATGTTCCAAGGTATATATTACATTTCAAAATGCAAAAGCAACAAGAAATATCTTCCATTGTCACAGTACCTGGTAATATATTCTTTGTACAAACTGACTTGTTATCACATGGAAAATCATGAACTCATCAACCTGCAAAATATCATTCATTACAAAAAGTCACTTCTTGATCATTCTGTAAAAGATCAGCTGAGGATGAGAGCATTAATCCTACTTGAAAAATTGAGATCATTCAACTCTACCATTTCAATAAATTAGACAGTGATTCAATACTGTTGTTCCATCCTTGCTTTGAGTATACAGATATAATTTCGAAATGATTTAAAGCCCTAGGTCTGATCTTACACTGAGTACACAGTGTTGATACCACATTGACTTCCAGCACAAGAAAATCCCTTATCATATATATACTATCAGCATATCTTATTTAGAGTATAGGTTACAATGTTTTTGTTTCTTAGACTCAAATTATGATTTGACTGAAATAAGATGAAATCGGCTGTAAGCAAAGGGACATTAATTTTGTTATATTATTACAGAAACTTATGGGGTCCTGACCAAGTTATATTAAAGACGACAATCCCTATATTAATATGTGATTAATGTCAGTCATTTTAGGGATGACAGGCATTGGATTGAGTGTTGTTTCTTTCATATATTTACTTTTTGTTTAAGATGTACAATTCATCCATTGGGATAGAAAGAAAAAGTGGCGAACAGTGTTGAAGGAAAGAAAAGAGAAAAATGGTATTTTTATTGACATGCATTCTATTCAAGCAGCAATGCTTTTATCACATTATTTTGTTTCAAACATTTGAAAAATATGAATAAATGTACTTGGTACCCTAAAAATAAAATATAAAAAAAAATTTAAAAAATAGTTCTGAGATCAAAAATTGAAATACAGCCAATTAAACTTCTTCTTTTGTTATTAAGTTTGTGTTGTTTTGTTGTTTTTTTCATCTTCTTTTCTTTAAGTTTGGATGATGCTTTAATTTTTTTCCATATTTTAGTTTGCTGATTCTGTTACAAATACTTTAATGTGAGGAAAAAAATGGGGCGAACATCTGGAACCTTGGACTACTAAATTACCTCTTCATATTCACTGATCATCATCCTTTTTTTTTTTTTTTTATCTTTATTGAATATTTCTCATTCTTGGAATTAACTTTGTCTATTGTTCTGATGGCTTTTCAGTGTATGACTTCTGTTGTTTGTTTGTTTTGGTGGGGTTTTGGTTTTTAGTTTTTTGCTCTTTGTTGTTTGTTTGTTT
>JBBPCV010398588.1:0-12003 GCA_037974505.1 Plocamopherus tilesii
CTTTAGCGTACCTCGTCCCTTGCAGCCATTGAGGTCAAGTCGGGGAACCAATGTCTTTTGTTTTGTTTTGTTTTGTTTTGTTTTATTTTTTATCGTTCAAATACAGCAACAGAGTTTATACCTTTTGTCCTTTCCACATATTTTTATATTTCATGTTTATCGTCTTTGTATTTTTTCTTTTTGTTTGTTTTTTATTTCCTAACTATATATTATCTATATATTCTATTTGAACTGGAATCCTCATGATAGGTTGATAGAGGAATAATATTTGTTCTGTTTTTGTCTATGGAATGGAAATCTTATGATAATGTGAATTCTGTAAATTGACTGAAGCGTTTTGATTTATTTGATTTGTAACATGTCAATTCAGGGAGTGAACCTTACTCTTTGTCTGTATTACAGATTTGCACTGTGCAGTGAAAGCTGATGAAAGATCGGATCGTGTTGGACATCTTACCGATAGAAGATCTCGTTGTGTTGGACATCTTGCTTAACAATGAAATTGAAATGGACATACTTTGTTTTGAATGTCACAATTATTATATATTTATTACTTCTCTACTGTGTCAATTACTATCTACCATTTTCATTATTTTATAACTTCCTTCATGGCACGCAAGCTCTTTTTCAAGAGGTAGAAAAGTCAAATAATATTCGAATTGAACATTCAAATAATTATTTCTCGTCTATCAGCTCCAAATCATCATTAGAATTCTATGACAAACATTTAAAGAACGGACAGATCAACTTTGCTGTTGGCATTATTAGTATAAAAAGAGCAAAGGAAGGGGGAAAGCAAAGGTCTCTAGGATACTTGCTCCAATCAGCATCTGCTGTGGATTCCATATTGAAAAATGCACCAATTTTTAACAACTCTGTTAGTTTTATATGCAATGTGGATTATAATCCATCACAACATAGTGATGCTACCAAACTCTATCCCTATCTACCCTATGTTGAACGGTTTGGTAAAAATACACTTGGTTTTTCTAATCTTTTGATTCCGCATACTGAAAAATCTTTCAATGATATATATATGCATATATCTATACATGAGAAAGAAACATATGATTACGTATTTTGCTTACTGGCTGCTGCAAAGTTGAAACCTCAATTTATCATGCTTATTGAAGATGATGTCATTCCTCACCCTCAATTTTCAGATTTCCTTGACCATTTGATAAACTTTCGATTAAGAGCTCAGAATATTACAGAATTTGCTTTCATGAAATTCTACTATCCAGCTAAATGGCAAGGTTTTGGATTCAGTTTAATTGAATTATGTGACCTAATTAGCTTTTGTATCATCGGTGCCTCTTGTTTGTGTGTGGTGTATTTTTGTTGTTTTGGTTGTAGTCCTGCCCCATGTATTCACAGGAAAAATGTTTTCTTGTTGGCATTTGGGATCTCACTCGTTACTTGTTATGTGGTGGGAAGGCAAAATTTAAATGAATTTCGTCGTCTTTCAAATTTTTTATATAGAATGAAAAGTTCAGAGCCCTGTTGTACTCAGGCTATGTTATATCCTGCAAAAATTGCTGAAGATTTGCCACATTTCATGATATCCGAATCCAGGAGCACCCATACTGATTTAATACTCTGGGATTATGTTACAGAAAAACAATTGCCAGCCTATCAAATTGAGCCTAATCTTGTTTATCATGCAGGTTTTTATTCCTCATTGCCATTAAAACAGAAACATCCAATAGAGTTTATTATTCCATAGATTTTGGTGTGTCATAACATTTGGGGGAGGGGGGGTTGTTTTGCTATATGTGAGAGTTCGTTTGTTTCATTTTTATATTTAATTAATTTTTTTTAATTTTCTTTTACATGTGTCATTACAGATATTAATAGTTTTAAAACAAAAGTAAATGATAATTAAGAATGAGGCAAAATTGTGATATATGTAGCTGTAATGATGAGACTAAAAGAATGGCTGGCTTTGGAAGGGATTTGGTTGATTCTTCTCATCTGTTTTATGTGATTTTTGTAACTTCCAGATTAGTAGAGGGAAAATTTTAAAAATATGAATCGAAATACGATAATTCAATCATTGTCTCTTTCTACCAAGATTTTTATACTCATTTTACAACAAGTATTGATCACTAGTTATAATTTATGACCACATGTTTCAGATAGGATATTAATTAATGCCTTTATATTTTTTAAATACTCATGTTATTTCAGTCTAATAAATGCCAATGTCATGTGTGTCTTTTTCTTGTCATAGAATCATATCTTATTTAATTTCATCTTCTGTTATACAAATTTTATAGTACTTAATATTCAACTATTCTTCATGATGAAATGCATGATGCAAGAATTGATTGTTGCACACATGCACGTCAAATATATCTATCAAGAGCTTAAGGGGAAAGACGGCACTTGGTATGACCGATTGGGGGTCAAAATATCGAATTTGGGATTACGACATTTTCTTTTAGTTCAACATGTATACTACACTTCTGTATCATTCTTTTCGCACACACATATGTTTTTCCTATTCAAAATAGCCTTTGAAAAGCAACTATCTCAATCAATGTTGAGTAAAAATTCAGAAAAATGTGAAATTTCGATCTTTTGTCAAGCTCTAAAACCCTAACACCCCTACTGCAAAATCGACTCAACCAGTGCTCACATGGAAGCCCAGCCTCTTGCCTATCAAATCATGTGAACATTAGACATCCAATCAACGTTCTTGATTTTATAATAAATTTTCCATCACAACCCTCTCAATGTACGTGAGGGGGCATGTGCTTCCATATATGGTAATAGTTACGCTAGTGTTTACGTTTGGTTTACGGAGATTCATGGCGAGCGCCGAAAATAGACAAACTGGGTCACCGTTACTTCTCGGTAGCCAATCAACGGCTGTCTATCGTGAGAAGCTATTGGTGTTATGTCCTCGGCATCCGCCGTCTTGCCTCCGTTACCACTGTTTACATTTGACACGCGTGCATGCGACAACGCCTGTGCGAGCCTTATTGGAATGTTTTTCATTAGAGTTTTATACTGATCTCTTTTCCCCCGGACTGTATATTATATTATTATTATTATTATTATTATTATTATTATTATTATTATTATTATTATTATTATCACGAGTTTTTTTTTTTAATTGAGTATGTAATTCGGACAAAAGGTGGACGTTTACACAAGCGGTTTCTTCTATTGTTTTTATTTTGAAAACTGTTTTCAAGTTCATTTTTGGATATTAGATTATATTATATTGCTTTCTAGTCAGCATGCCAAAACAGAAAGTCGTTTCGCGCCGCTCACGTCGTAAACAGCTTGCACGTGCCCGATCGAAGCGATGGTCAACTGCACCATCTACTGAAGTAAGTGAGGCATCTCCTGATACCACAATTCATACCACTTCGTCGTTTACTTCACCAAGCAGTAGAAGTGGTGGATTATCGTCGATGACCACTACCGTCCTCACCCCGCCAGGCGAGTTTCTAAACATTCCATCTACCTCCCATTCCTCTCCCCTGCATTTACTCTCACTCTCACCCGGACTACAAGCTGACCCATCCGTAGGTCAACCCGTCATTGATGTCACCGCTCCATCGTCATCTTTCTCCTCCGTTCCCGGGCCCTCGCATGCGCTAAGCAGGAGCCAGCCGTTGACTGACCCCATCATCGACCGCCCTGCCTTTGATGTCCCGCTGACGGCTGAGGCCACGGGGCGGGCTTCACGTTCCAAGCGAAAATTAAAAATGTTTGAAACAGAGGATGAGGACGATGACATTGAAAGATCGGACAGAACAGTGTGCGATATAGACATGATCGGCGACTTTGTTTCACAAATGGCTTGTGGGGAGTGTGGCCAGAAAGGACTGACGGTTAGAGAGAACAAGAAGAGAAGCAAAGGCATGAGTCTATTTTTAGAAGCCTTCTGTGGCTCGTGTCAATATGTTACGGCATCTTCTTACACATCAAAACCAGAGGAAGTGGGGAGAGGTCAAAGAGGACACACGATAAACAAGGCATCTGTTGTTGCTTGTCATCTCTCAGGAATGGGTTCAAGCACATTTAGACAGTTTTGTCAACATCTAGACATGCCAGGGCTTCACCCAAAGACGTTTACAAAAATTTCAAAACGCCTTTACACCCACACAGAAACAATTGAAGACAGATGCTTTAGAGAGGCTGTGACAATAGTTCGGCGGCAGCACGCAGTTTTGAACAATATTACTGTTAGTGATGACACAATCCTGGATATAAGTGTGTCCTACGACGGATCGTGGCTTACAAGGGGTCATAAATCACATGTTGGCCTCGGCTGTGTTGTAGACATTCTAACAGGACTTGTGATTGACTGCCATGTCATGAGTGACTTTTGCCACACCTGTGCTAACACAGGGAATTGGATAAAGGAGAATAGTTCAGAAAATCATTATCGGAGATGGAAACAGGAACATGACAAGGAGGGATGTGATGCAAATTACAAGGGCACACCAGGAATGATGGAGGTTGAGGCAGCTGATATCCTGTGGAAACGTTCTATTCAACGTCACAACTTGAGGTACACAGTCATGCTTTCTGACGGCGACTCAAAATCGTTCAACCGTCTCCTGGAGAGTGCACCTTATGGTCAGGAGTGCCTTATAACTAAAGAGGAGTGCGTCAACCATGTTGGAAAACGACTTGGAACGGCACTGAGAAACCTGGTGGCTGATTGCAGCAAACGCAACATTACATTGGGTGGAAAAGGGCACGGGCGACTTACTCAAAAGGCCATTGGGAAACTAACGGATTACTACAGCCGAGCCATACGTAAAGGAGAGACTGCTAAAGACATGCAGAAAAACATACTTGCATCTCTTCATCATTGCTTGTCAACAGACGAGCTTCCACGCCATGAATATTGCCCAGAAGGCAATGACTCCTGGTGTTTTTTTCAGGCCGCAAAGGCAAAGGGGGAAATTCCTGGATCACATATCAAATTCATCCATACTCCCTTGGATTATAATCTTTTATGGAAACACCTGGAACCTATCTATGTTCGTCTCTCTGATTTGGATCTCTTGAGGCGTTGTGAAATTGGCGGGACCCAAAATGCCAATGAAAGCCTCCATAGCTCCATATGGCAAAGAATCAACAAAACAAAATTTGGGTCCAGACCAAGAATTCACTTCAATATCATTGGTGCCATTGCTTTGTTCAATTCTGGACCACTTCACGCCTCAAAAATCAAAACTCTTCTCGGTCTAAGGAGTGGACTGGACTCTTCTCGCATTGCCAAGCAACGACGAGAGTTACAAAGACTCACTCATAGTGAATACATAATAAAGAAGAATGTGAGGGCTAGACAGAAAAAAATCAAAGAAGCCAGAAGAAAGAGACTTGAAGAACTTATGGAGGTAGAGGGGGGTCCAAGTTATGGTGCAGGGATTGCATAAAAATGCATCTTTGGGGGTAAAATTGTGTTTTTCTTCTTTTTTCCCTTTTTTCTCAAAACCTCATTTTTTATGACTCAATGGCATTTTTCTCAAACATGAATCATCGTCTGACTTTGAAATTTCACCAGCATGCTTTCTATATCTATACCTACACTTTGTCTGATCGATTTTTTGTTTCTTCGCCAACATTTATTTTTATGAATTTTTCTGTTGAAAATGTGCATATTTTGCTAAATAATATCTATGCCCTCGAAAAAAATTCATAAAAGTCGTTGTTTTCCTTTTTTCTAAAAACCAATCAGACAAAATTGAGAGAAGGTGAGCATGAAGTTTGTGTGAAAGTTTTGAAAACATCACATTAGTGAGAGTTGAGAAAAAGTTACTCAAAGTTTGTACACATTTTCAAAATGGCGGAAGGTTATTAGCGTTACCATGGCAACAGCTGGCTAGAAATGGAAACCGATGCTTTCCATGTTCTAGTTGGAACATGTAAGACTAATTCCAATCCATATTTGAAGATTATACTGTAAAGTCTAGAAAAAGTACCTTCACTGCCGTATTTCCCCTTAAAAGGGAATTGTCAAGATCTTGTTCTGATAAAACTAAAGAATATGCATATGCAAGGTTTGGTGTTCTCACATGTTAATAAGACTTGAAGCAGCAATTATTTTAATTAAAACTGATTGATAAGCAATCAAAATAAGCTTCTAAAACTAAAGACTTTGCATTCTATCCTAGACTAGAATATGTCCAATACTAGATCTGTGATTGAACAAAATGTACTATTCTTTGAGAAAAACCTTCAACAAAAGAGACCAATATACAAATGTAGACATCAGTAAGTCTTAAATCTGTAAGAACTAGACTTATGTTAACAACAAGAAATACTTATGTTAACAACAAGAAATAAACACAGACAAAACAATGTCTGACTTACCAGAATACTTTCCAATGATGTCAATATACCAAGATTTGACAAGGTCTGCCAATGGAAAGAAGGGAGATCGTAATTAATGCATTTTAAGAGGATTCATTCTCTTTCACCACATCACGTCTATTATGAATAACCATGCAGTACAACTTCTATTATGGAGAACCATGCAGCACAATGGGGCCAGTTTACAGAAGGAATGCACAGTGAACATATGTAATTGCTTAGCAAGCAACAAATATTGCTTGAAATTTGAGCATATATAGAAAACTGCTATTTCTTATTTTGTTATCTGCAAACTGCAGATGCAGTGAGCTAGCTAAAATACAAGGAGCAGATGCAGAGAGCTAGCCGGAGTAAAAAGAAATACTAGTGCCATGGTTACCAGCCCACCATTGAAAGCATGGATTCACAAAGTCACAACAAACTTCGTAGCCCCTGTGAAATTTTCCTATGAACTCAATTTATATAACAGATAATTTCTAAAGAAGAGGCAGGGACATTATTGAGCTAATGGTTCCTTCCAAAAGGTTATTGAAAACCAGGTTGATGAATGACTTGTCAAAAAATGTAGTCATGGAGGAAGGGATGGGAAGAAAGAGGAGAATGTGGTAGGAGGGAGGAAAAGAGCAAGAGGGTGGTGGTGAAGGGAGGAGAGGAGAAGAGAGAAGGAGGGAGGGAAGGGTGTTGAGATAAAAATATAATACAAAACTGTGAAACTGATTTTGTCATTGAAATAACAAAGACTATTGAAGACCTAGTAAAGAGTAGTAAATGGCTTCGCTGATGCTGAAGGGATGCTTGCCCTAAACTGTGATCATCTTACTAATGCACTACTCAACATTTATATTTTGAGCATTGGAGATTCGTCTTATATTTTTCCGTCCAGATGTGTCTATTTTGCAAAAGTGTTTAATGTCTGGAGGTCATTTATAGATGTTAGGCTTCTTGGTATGTGATGCAGATGTTGATTTGCATTTGAAGTTTCAGGTTTTGCTGACTGATAATTGTGTCAGGTATCTTAGATCTTGATTAAGTACAATTGGAAGGAAGGTATGTGTTCTTCCTTTGTATTTTAAGCATTTATTGTTCCTACTCTGAAGACTTGGCCCATTGGAATTGGCAACCAAAGGGAACTGCTTGAAAGACACAATTAGTAAACAGCGGAATAACATCAAAAGAACTGTAAAAAATTACCACTGAGATTCCTAGGTTCATGTATAAAATGAAGATTCATATTAAACCAATAAAACAAACTGACATGATTTCATTTTAAACCAGTTAGAATCCAACACACACACACACACACACACACACACACACACACACATACATACGCACACACAGACACATACACTGAGCATTGGTTAACCATGTACCTTGTAAAACGATTCTCGGTTTGGTTGTTGCAATGTTTGAGAAAATGTGCAGAATTCTTTCAAAAACAAAACAAGATCCCTCCGATGAATGTCATCTGTCTCTTCCCCCGTGAGTTGAGCAAACAAGGTTGTTAAAAATTTTACATCATCCTATAAGAGGCAGATAATAATTATGTCATTACCACAATCAAAATGATATCTTTAGAATATTGTTATTTCTATAAACCCAACAACACTGCTAAATTTCTTGACATTGTATCAAAAATGATGAGAGAAAATTATTTATACCGAAGTGGAATAAAATGTACATCCATTAAATTTTTTTAAATACAATATTTCCAGTTAAGAGTTGTCACAGCAAATGATCAACACAGGGTTTAAAACACTATTGCATTTAATGTTATTGAACTAAAACCACAGGCCTCCACACCTTTCAGCTTCAGTTTCATTTTCATTGAAATTTGTGAATATGGCAAAGAAAAATAGCAAACAAAAATATGGATCTAGCAGATTGAGATATGGATGAGATGTAACTGTTACAAATAAAACAGAATATTTTGGGGGTTTTAGGAGTTGGTTGGTTGGTTGGGATTTTTTTTCTTTTTTTGAATTATTTTAAATATTCTGATAACCAGGAGTTGAGATTATACAAGATTGGATTAAATTAGCAGACACAACTGAATTTTAAAGAAATGTAAAATCGACAGAATTTTATTTGACATTCTCTAAAATCTTATACAATTGCATGCCTATTCCTCATGTCAAAAAACATGACACATGTATACTATTAAAAAACTTCTGATAACATCTCACCTGAATCATGCTAACTATTTCTACTTTATTAAAGAAAATGAAGGATGACAACGATGATAACATATTTTCTTCAAAAACAGATGGTGTGGGCAGAATCACATCTTGAATGTACTGCACCCGGTAGGTCTGATGAATTTTAGTTTCCAATTCAGAATTTGTCATTGGCACAACCTGATGATTAGAAATGATCAGTCATTGTGACAATAACTAATATAATAATAATAATAATAATAATAATAATAATAATAATAATAATTACAATAATGATAATGATAATAATGATAATAATAAATAATCATTTTTCTGATTTTAAGTGCTTTTGAAATGTAACAGAAATAATAAAGGAGTTTATAAAGGAATCTTAGGATTTATTGAAATAAAAAGTTCCATTTTTTATCAAGCACAGTTGACTCTGTTTGTTGA
Source organism: Plocamopherus tilesii (assembly GCA_037974505.1). Classification (NCBI taxonomy): domain Eukaryota; kingdom Metazoa; phylum Mollusca; class Gastropoda; order Nudibranchia; family Polyceridae; genus Plocamopherus; species Plocamopherus tilesii. Next base: position 8,955 of record JBBPCV010398588.1, read on the forward strand.
CTCTGTTCGATTGCAATTCATTAAAAGCAACAATTTGTTACAATCAATTAGAGTGCTTCAAGAAAGCATATTATACAGGCAAGGAGTGAATAATAAGGAATTTTGAAATCATGATCAAAAATATTTAGTGACTGTTAATCTTCTACATTAAAAAATACATTTTAAAAAATTTTTATTTTTAGGGCACATTCTTGTCTCAAAGCCAATTACATTATATATATTAAACAAGAAGTAAAAATGAGCATAAACATTTGAAAGACAAACTTCCATATATGCAAAAAGATGAGTCTTGAAAGACTTCCTACAAGATTCAAGAAATGATGAGTTCCTACAATATTCATCTACACCATTTCACAGCTGTGTTGTTGGCACAGAGAATGCTTACTTGTTGCACAGGGACACTGAGACAAATAGAATGATTCGATCTTAAGACTCTGGGTTTGAAATAAAGGTTTTTAAAGCTTATTTTAAGTAAGGTGATGCTAAACCATGTTAAAAATTATGTGTCATTAACAGCATATTAAAATCTAACATCTCTTTGACTAGCAACAAATGAATGCCTTTAAGAACATCAGCTATATGATAAGATTTATTTATTCTTAAGGGTGGTTAGGGATTGTTTCAATTCAATGATGTAGTCACAGCATAACAAGAAGAAAAGAATGACATTTTGCATTAACTGACAACACTCAACAGCTTACAGGAATGGAATTTTTGATTTATTATTTTTTTCTCTTGTTTGGTTTGGATTAGTTAGGTAAGATTTCTGCTGTCCCCTGGTCAGCATGGAAAGTCTCTTCAATATCCTCAATAACAGCTAGGCTACTTACCAGCGAGACAAAGAAGTCCCCTTAATAGGCAACCCATTGCAATTCTCTTTCTTTCTCTTACGTCACGGTATTTGTCCAATTTAGCAAGTTGAATTCCTTCGCGGTCAAACGTTTCCTGCGTAAAAACTTAAAAAGTTAATCCCGTGAGGCGACATAAACTGTTTGTATATAGAAAAAAATCTCATTCTGTAATTATCATTATCGTCGTCGTCATCATCATCATCATCATCATCAACAACAGCATCATCGTCATCGTCATCATCATCATCATGCAATCACACGGACAAAATATCATTGGTATACTTTCAAGACTACCAAATTAATAATAATAATAATAATTATAATAATAATAACAATAATAATAATAATGATAATAATAATAATAATAATAATAATAATAATAATAATAATAATAATAATAATAATAATAATAAAGTAATATTAATAATAATAATAATAATAATAATAATAAAATAATCATAATTATCATTATAATAGTAATAACGTTAACAATAATAATAACAATAATAATAACAATAATAATAACAATAATAATTTTAATAAAAAATAGTAATATCAATAATAAGAATAATAATAACAATAATGATAATACTACTACTACTAATAATAACATTTATTACTATTTTATTATTATTATTATTATTATTATTATTTAAAATAGTTATAATAATAATAGCACAACAACAATAATAATGATATCAATAATAATAACAATATAATAATAATAATAATATTTACAATTATAACAACAACACAACAACAACAACCACGACAACAACAACCACAATAACAAAAACAGTTTTACATTACACACAGCTAACACTGGAATCGGAATACGAAACTAACAATGAAAAGTCACCACCGTCCTGCCCCACGGGGGGAAAGGAAGTTAAAAAAAAATTATAAATTGATGAGAAAGTGTGCAACACTTCTAGTCCAGGCGAGAGTGAGATTAATGCAAATGAAATGTGCTTGTTGCTGTGTTTAGTATTTTGTTTGTTAGGCTTCCCTGAACACCAGTTGCTCGCCTCATCCATCGAGGCACCGGTGACGCATTCACCCACCCCCTGGGCCTCTAGGCTCCTCCCACTGTCCCTGGAACCACGCCCCTTTGATTAATAGTCCTGTTATTATTGTCATTGTTCTTCTCCTTCTTTTTCTCATCCTCCTCCTCCTCCTCCTTATTCTTCTTTTGATGAGGATGAGGATGAGGATGAGGATGAGGATGATGATGATGATGATGATGATGATGATGAGGATGATGAAGATGATGAGGGTGATGATGATGATGATGATGATGATGATGACGATGATGATGATGAAGATCATGAAGATCATGACGATGAGGAGGAAAATGATGATGATAATGGTGGTGATGCTATCTTCGCTATCTTTGTGCGCATGCGTGTGCGTGTGTTACGGTTGTTGTTTTGTTTGATTTTGTCTCGTTTTTTTTTCTTCTCTATTTCGTTCGATAATGAACAGAGATCAACTTGTAATTGTTTATTGGTTATTGGTGCATCCCATTTCGTGAGTGCATTTCATTACACATTTCAATTGACCCGTTTGAAGGAATTCCCTGGCTTTTGTTTTAATGACGACCATCTAGTAGCTGTGCCATTGCTACGCATGGGCTAATATGCTAAGAGAAGTATCGATACCCATCCACACTCTCTTCTACTCAATTCAATTCAATTGAATTCAATGTTTATTCAATCAATATACAGCATTACAATAGACCATACACCGAAAATAATTTGTGTTGGTGTGCGAGAAAAAAAAAGTTATATTTTACTTCTTCATTCTTGATCTTACACTTACATACTAATTATAGTTATATACACACGAACTCATTCACACAAGCACAACGTTGTCCATCTGGCCTAAACAGGTAGTTTTGTAGTTACTATAAACGTGTTATTCTTGTCTTATTTAGGTGCCTAGCAGCCTGGGGACAAAAGCTACCCACGATCTGTTTGCTCGGTTTACTCCCTTTAGACGCTCTAAGGCGTCGGCCGTGAGGTAAAATTTCAAAATAATGCCTGGCCAGGTGTGTCGCTGCCTCTTATAATTGAATTCATAGTCTTGTCGTTGCCTTGTTATAATTGAATTCATAGTCTTGTCGTTGCCTTGTTATAATTGAATTCATAGTCTCGTCGTTGCCTTGTTATAATTGAATTCATAGTCTCGTCGTTGCC
>JBBPCV010399699.1:5630-17361 GCA_037974505.1 Plocamopherus tilesii
CATCTGTTTATTTAGTGTGTACACAGAAGGCATAATGAGAAACGTAGAAGAAGATTACAGAAATAAACATTGCGACGAGGTCATCATAAATGGCTACAAAACAAGAGATTTAAGATGTGCTGACGACACCGCCCTCCTATCTACAACAACAGTTGCACTAAGGATTCTTGTATACGCTGTAAAAAGACATAGTAAAAACAAAAACCTAATGCTTAACATCAAGAAAACAAACATAATGGATACTGATAAATGTAAATCTAAGACCAACATCATCATCGACAAAGAAACCATGGAGAATGTAAATCATTTTGAATACCTTGGGGCCATATTTTATGGGCATGGAAGTTAAAACAATGAAATCAGAAACAAATTAGCAATAGTAAAACAAAAGATGAACAAAATGAACAAATTATGGAATGATCGAGGAATAATAACCAAAACTAGAATACTGAAATCATGCATTATCCCATTGGGCTGTACGGACGTGAAGCATGGACAGTCAATAGGACTGATACTGATAACATCAACGCCTTCGAAATGCATTGCTACAGAAAACTTCTAAACATATCATGGAAACAGAAATTAAAAAAATGAAACAATCAGAAAGATAGTCAACGTTAAACCCAACACCCTATTGAACTGCATATACGCCTGGATCTATTCCGGTCTTCCTTCGGGATAGACCCTAAAGACGTATTCTCCCCTGGAGTTAGTAAAGGGCTTTATTTCTTACTTTTTAAAACTAAAATTAACATTTTTCGGTATTATCAAAAGGCATGATATTTTAGAACGCAACATCCTAGATGGAAAGATTGAGGGGAGGAAAAGGAGAAGGAAACCAAGAAGACTGTGGAAGGATGATATAAAATGTTGGCTAGGAAAAAAATGACGGAAGCGAGACGGGTTGCGTAAAAAAGAAAAGTGTACAGATCGTGTGTCTGGACAGCAACGTCCAAAGGGGATCCAATGGATACACTGGGGCTGTAAGGAAATGTAATACATACTTACTGTAACATAGAACCCGGGCCATTAAAACAAACATTGTTAATTTTAGTCTGATTGTTAGAGATTGCACTGTAAAATCTATACATCCGGTGCCGTAACGAGGAACATTGGCTATCCTAATTCTCCACCCCATATTATTATGGTCTCTCACCGCTCTGATTGTTTTGTTCATTTTCCTTGGTCCGATCCAGTTACTGACTTGACATAGTTGACTTATAGGCCTTTTGCGTCTCTGTCGATGGACTGGGCCGCCTCGGCAGCTTGTACCAGGTCGTGTTTGAGTTCTTCTCTCCAACGGTCTTGTCGCTGGCAATATGTCTTAGGTGTTCAAGATCGCTCTCGTTTTTAAGGCTGATTTGGTTTTCTATGAGCTTCAGATCTTGGTTGAGAACAACTATCGGTGTTGTAAGTGGACTTCCTCAATAGCGATCCAGTGAGTTCATCTTTAATCTTTTTCCCGTTGTCTTACAGGTGTTCTTTTGCCAATGCAGGTTCCCAGTTGATACCAAATTCCCCAGCCACAGTCTTCTCATCAAATATCCAATAAATTGCATGTTCATTCTTTAGTGCCATATGTGTACCGTTCTTTAATATAATATAATGTAATATAATATAATATAATATAATATAATATTATAATATAACAACTGCTGTAACATGCCATAAAGGTTTTCCGAGTGTAAATTTTCTCAAAAACTTATTTGGATAGAGATTTTTTGTATCCAGGTTGAAGAGCGTTAAAGGTTGAGGGAGGGTTTGTTGTTGTTGTTGTTGTTGTTGTTGTTGTTGTTGTTGTTGTTGTTTTGTTTTGTTTGTTTTTTGTTTTGTTTTGTTTTCAGTGAGTGGGGGATATGTGTGGTTTTCAAATCACTTAGAATACAAGCTAAAATACAGAGTTATGCAATTCGTGCTTTCGCCATCTTTTGACTCGCTTCCTAAGAGGCCAAGTTGACACTGAAATATGTAGCCATTTTTATTTTGTTTTTCTCGGTATCTCTCTTATATCATCGCTGTCACGTAATGCCATAATCGTTTGGAAAATTCTCTGAATTCTCTTGAAACACCGTGCTCAGAGCATTGTTGTATTATATTTGTTAAAGGTCAAATTTCTTTCGTGCCCTGAAAATAACCCACCGAGTTTGCGTTCGTCTCGAATGCTCTTGCCAAACATGAAGTAAAATTACCGGGGGCATCACAGCTTGTGGCTTGTCATTATCAATCTGTGCCACGGGCAATGGTTGGAAGGCATGGAGGAATGGAACAGGTGAGGGGAAAGGTCTAGGTATGCGGTGGGGAGATGCACGTCTAAGCCATGTGGGTGGTGGTGGGTGGAGTGCTCAGCTGGATAGGGTGGTGGGGGTGGGGGGGGCGGACAACTTTCGGGATCTGGTCTATGGTTGAAAACTCGCTGGTCGGAAGGGTGGGGTGGGGTGGAGGGAGGTGGGTGTGTGTGGGGGTGGGGAGTAGGTGGGTGTTTGGAGTCCTCCAAGGGATCGATGTTCAATGGAAGCTCGAATTGGACAAAAGGGGAGATAATGAGCATGGATATTTTTTCCTTTACATAGAGCGCCCTCAGCCGATTTAGCTTTCTTCTGATGTAGTCGGAGGCACCAGGCGTGCATTCGTCTTTAAGACCAGCTTGGAATCGCAACGAGAGAGCATCGACACACTGTGCCAGTTTGGGTAGGCCAGGTGTGTGCGTGCCACGATAAATGTGGTGTGTTACATTTGGAGGAGGCGGGGAGGGAGGGGTGATGAAATAACAAATAAAGTTGTCAGTTTAAAATCACAATGAAATGTGGTTGTTTATAAATTCCACATGAATATAATTCATTCTAAAGCAGTAACGCGGATATTCCAAATTCGTGCATTTGAATTTGAATTTATAGAAAATTCAGACATAATAATAGGTACTGAAAGACTGTCAAAGCTGTATTGTGGTCATGGTTATTTATAGATGAAATATACAGCAATGTGTAGCACAAGACCGGGTCTATTTCTACAGCGACATATCATAGGACACGTTGAATGCATGATAGAGAGACACCGACACGAAACTGGGACGGGCAATGTTGACTCGCCACAGGACAGGCCACAATGCTGACTTGTACAACACAACCGTAATGAATTTAAATCCAAAGCAATAGGCTGCTACAATATAAAATTATATCTAAAACTCTACAATCGTTCCTTCTGTGGAAAGCCAGTACTGAACACTTATATGAAGACGCGTAAGAATACAACTTGGAAATAAATCAAATATTAAGCAAAAGATAGACACTTCCAGTCAAAAGATTGACAGATTGATGCTGAACTAAAAGCGAATGGCAAATGCAAAGAATTCAGTCCAATTCCAAACCCGTTGACTGAAAATCATTTTTATGTCACCACGATTGCAAACGATGCCATTCTCGGAAAATCACGGAGTCCGATCACGTGACCTACCTGAGGTTCAAAGTCCATCTCATCTCCTGAATCCTACAAAAGGGTAAAGTTGTAGTGATACCTAGCTTGTCTTTGTCAATAGATACGAAATACATTATTGGTATTTTAGTGCAGGCGCTAAGCGAGCATAAGATTTTATAACGTTTTTCTTCTTTTTTTTCTGTAGTTATGCAAAGATCGCAACGTTTGCGTTGAGTAATTATACGAAATGTGCTGATTCATGGTTAACTTCTTTCCCTTCAAAATCCCGATTAAGGAAGTGGAAGTTAATAAAAAAAAAAAAAGAGTTGAAAATGAATGAAGGGTCACGAATTCTCTCCAGCGGTGATTTCTTAAACCGCCTCCTTAAACAATGCAATCGCTCTTCCCCTACGCTGTATCATTCATTGCGATAGACTTTGTGAATCCTTCCTAGTCATACACGGAATGTGGGCTCCGAACGACTTACTGATTTCTTTACTCAAAATTATTGATAATGAATACATCTAACTGGGGATAGGCCAACATTATATTTAACCCTTTTAGTGCCAATCAACGATATATCGTCGCAACACGCTTTAAGAACGACCGCCATGGGTTCACATTAGGCACGAACCTGATTTAACTCTTTAACTACAATATGTCCATATATCGGGATGAGCACAAAGGTGCTCATCCAGATATACTGACAAATTATAGTCAAAGAGTTAAATCTGGTTCATCCCGCTGTATTGACTTATGGCACCGAAAGGGTTAATAGACGGCGCTAACACGTAACAATACAAATTCTTAGTGGAGAGTAAGATTAAAAAACTACAGACGTAGTGACATGGTCGTTGGTGTAACTGACTAGAGCAGCAAAGAAGGAACGAATGACAACGTACCTGGAGAGAGGGAGCCCTGGGTCGCTGTGTGACGATTGGTGGGGAGAGAGGAGAGATGTGGACTGCTCCAGGGGGTGGTCTGGGGACGAAAGGAAGAGGCAAATGTTTTTGTTTAGTGTAGATGCAAGTGGAGTTTTGTGTTGAGGCAAAAAGAGTTAACACGAGGACAAAGTAAGGGTTTACACGAGGACAAAGTAAAGGTTTACACGAGGACAAAGTAAGGGTTTACACGAGGATAAAGTAAGGGTTTACACGAGGACAAAGAAAGGGTTTATACGAGGACAAAGGTCAGAGAAAGTAATGTTTTTCCCTAGAGACAAAAAGAATTTCCACGAGGAAGAAGTAAAGAGGAAAGTAGAGTTCCTTATGAGGACAAGGTAAAGAGGAAAGTAACGTTTAGTGAAGAGGCAAGTAGAGTTTCCTACACACACAATTTTACACCTCGCACACATTCACATACCTGCATACACATCTATACACACATCCACACTCACACATCCTCACATACATTCACATACCTACACATGCATCAAAATACACATTCACACTCACACACACTTACATACACTCACTTACCTGAACACATCTAAACATATCTAACTCCCCCAACACACACACACACACACACACACACACCCTCACGTTCACACATTCACGTACCTACACACACCTAAACATACCTAACCCCCACCCCCACCCCCAACACACACCACACACAAACCCTCACGATCACACACATTCACATACCCACACATACCTAAACATACCTAATCCCCCCCTCCCCCAACATACACACAAACTCTCACGGTCACACACATTCACATACGTACACACACCTAACCCCTCAGCCCCCTCCCTTCCCCCCAAACACACCCTCACGATCACACACATTCACATACCTACACACACACCTAACCCCTCCCCCTACACACACATACACACACGCACCAACCAAATACAAAGTCCACAGATACACCTACCTGCTGATTACCAGGGAAATCTGGCCGCCTCCGTGCTTGATGGAGTCCTGAGCCTGCTTGTGAGTGTAGGCCCGCGTGTCCTCCCCGCTGATGGCAAGGATGTGGTCACCCCTCTGGAGCTCACCTTCAGCAGGGCTGTTGGAGAAGACCTGTGGAAAGGCGGATCGATGCCCAGGGGTTATTTACACCAGGTATAACAAAGGCGTAAAAGCATTCTTGAAATAACCGTTTGCTGTTTATTTCTTGAAAAAACATCTGACGTTAGTGATTGAGAAGGATTCAATTCACGAAATTACCCAGCAGGCCAAGAATCCGCAGCTAAGTGAAAATGGATTTTACGAAGAATCTCATTTAGAACATGCCTTCAACTTTGGACAAAACGCACAGAAGAACGTATCCCCGACCCAGCGATGTTTTGCATTGAAAATAGCAATCCAAATACGAAAGTAAGCGTAAAGAAATACAAAATCGACTGGTTCCAACTTGCGAGCAGAACAAGATCTAGATTTGGTTTGCCTCAGAGAGGCACGGTGTTGTAAACTTGAAATGACCTTTTTTTTTCTTTTTAAGGGTAGGGGGTCTTATCACTCAAACAGCAGGTGAGGAGCACATACCGGGTGATTGAAGTGTTATATCTTTACCGGGGATCCTACTTGGCCATGTGTGAAAAGAAACGAACAGAGAAATAAAAAATGATAATATGATCTTGCGTGGCCGTTTGAAGTGGGATGAGTAAAAATGGCTCTATGAGCCACCCAGTGGTCATGAGGTAACCGCGTCGCTATCACAAGCTGAGGTCATTCAGTACTAACCTGCTCATTCTTGCATGTAAATGTACTATCCTTTTTTTTAGATTTTAGTATAGTATAGCATAGTATTTTATAATGTATAATTTATTGTATAGAGCTCTAGGCCTACATAGTAGTAAATACATTTAGTATATTATACTTCGATTGAAAGTCAGTCGTAACACAATGTGTCACTTGAGCTCAATGGAAAGGCTTTTGACACAGCAGTCTCCAGTTTTGTTTTTCAACACACACACACACGCACACACGCACACACACACACACGCGCGCGCACACGCGCACGTACACACACACACACACATATATATATATATATATATATATTTATATACATATATATATATATTATATAACGCAATGTGTAATATATGGGTTCAACATACCATTATCACAGGAAACGAACCGCAACACCGATGTTAGCCTGAACTCTTTCAATACCAGCTGACAACATTATACCGTCATGGGCACGATTTCAATATCTACCTGCCATAAGGCCATGTATCGGCATGAGAGCGACTTAACCCTTTAACTACAATCTGCATATATATCGGGTTGAGCACGACCACGTTAAATTTTGCCCATCCCGATGCATCGCCGACTTATGGAGGTCAAAGAGTTGGTCAATAAGTCTGAGGTACAAGAGGTGGTAAGGGTGAACGAGTCTGAGAAGATGTCTGATAAGAATAACATTTTGCCAGAGTAGGGGCCAATATGGCCTACCAATTTCGACTTTAACCACCGAGGTTTATTTTACTTGCCCAACGGCACATTTTGCCTCCTTGTTTATCGTCCCTCTCTAATGGGACCAGCCACGTATTTATTCTGCTGCACAGGACAAGGAGGCGGAAAAAACCTGATGGACAAGGAATTCAAATTCAAGCTTACACGACTGGGAACGAACCCGTGAACTTTGGCTTGGTGGTCGAGTGTCCCAACCACTGTGCTATTCGGACGCGATGAACGAGACGAGTTTTTGCGTTATCACATTAACGTGATGGATGTGATTCACGGCGAATGATTACAATGCCAACAATGTCCAATGAATATAACAGAATTTAATTTTTTTCTCTGTATTTTGATCTAGATATCTTTTGTTTTCTTTATTCTATTCTAGTTTATTAATTATATTACATTAATTATTACAATTATTGTCTTTGTTGTTATTTATTGTTGTTGTCTGAAGAAGCGCTTAAACCCGAAAATTTACTGTTTTGTTTTATCTTAAAATTGGAGACGTTTTACCTTTTATCTTTTTTTTTTTATTATTCAACGTCTAATGAAGTAACATGCGCATCTATTTATAACTCCGTGACGCTCAACACCAGTTAAATGTTGTTGTCACGTGATAAAGTTTGATGGCCATGTCGCGAGCTGTAGGCAGCCATTTAATTTTAGCCATTGGTCCTGGTTTTAACGGTCTTTAAAACGTGGAAATCATTAAAGTTTGTAATACATTCGTACTATATTTTGGAAAAGAGGCGATCTAATTGAATTACATAGTCTAGTTCGTGAAGTGATATTACAGATTATGAATTCATTCTGATTATCCCCATCATCCTTATCAGGGAGACATTTTTAAGGGGTGGCTCCATACTACATTATATCAATCATAATTCTATTCTCTTCAGGGGAGGCAAAAGTAGAATCATCTTAAATGTGAAACGAAAAATTTTAGGTTTGAACAGTTTGAAGATTTCCGTTGAAATTAATCTCTTTTCTCTTTCTGATTCCCAGCAATGGTGTAAGGACTAGAGGCTGGTGCACATACAAAACGGCATGAATTAGAACCGGACGTGGCAGAAATTATGAAAATGCTATGTCTCTCAATGGGTATGACGAGATAGGGAAAGTTTTGAAATGAGCACTGTGGAGACAAAGATCACGTAGGCAAGTTTGGAGACAAGATGAGAGAATCTAGATTGAGATGTTTTGGTCATAGTGGAGAGATGAAGAGTGGGCTACATTGGTAAGACAACGTTGAAAATATCCCTTCCAGGTAGAGGAAAAAAGGAAGACGGAAAATAAGTTATTTGGATGGAGTTGATATGGGCACAGCTGGTGTGAGAAAGGAGGATGCAACGAATAGGACTGCTTGGAGACGAAGGATCCACCTACTGTGGCGACCCCTAACGGGATACGCCTAAGGTAGAAGAAGATCTCTGTTTTCTCTATGTTATCTATAATTTGCAGCCCAGTCTGGGTACTTAGAGTTTACGTGGCCTAGAGCTAAGCTCTTGAACCGCCACACTTATGTTTAAGATGTATTTCCTGCGTGTTTTCAATTGTTCATTTTCCCAGTAACATTTTCAGTCCATTAATCTGAATACAACATTTTTCAAAGTTGCTCCAAGAAGAGCTTGTCAGAAATGTCGACAATATAACATCAATAATGGCGTTATAAAAGGTATTCCTAGTTATTTATGAAGGCTTTCATTTCGGTTTTCTCCTGATTTATTTGTTTTGTACATATTTTAGTCTACTTGTAGATTTGGGAGATTTTTTCGTTTCTCTTTTTTCATCTTTTTTTTTTTTTTTTTTGGATGCCAAAAACTGCTTAGAGATCGGTTTAGAAATAAGCGAGCACTTTGGAAACTTTGAAATATAGTACCCGCCCTCCGACCCAGAATAGCGGATAACTTTGGGATAACAGTTGAAATATCAGTGGGGTCACCAAACCCAACCCAGCGCCTCACCAGGTAGTGGATATAGAAGCTAGCTGTCAAAGCGGTCACGAACCAAATGGGAACTCTGCTGCCTTGTGGATAGTTATTGGTTTGACAAAGGCTAACAGAGTAAAGTGTACAAAAACCGTCAGAAGGTAACTGGAAACCACTGATGTATCTTCCCAAGCATATCAAGTTTGCAGTTTTCAGACAACATCGTGAAGGGGATTCATGTTTTATCTCTGAACATGTCACTCGGCAAGGAATCCCATCAGCAGCAGGTGGATCTCGATCTCATCAAGCTACTGCCTGCAAAGCACTTACAAATAGGAAGTTTGCTACATGGAATGTTAAGACCTTACATCGACAAAGAAAATTAGAAAAAAATGTCAAACAGGACATGTATAGGGTGTCGATAAATTCTATTCAATTCAATTCGAAAACTGTATTCATCTCAAAAAAGGGAAATTAAAGTATGCTGGCGCTTTTCATGTAGATGGAAAAGAATATTTAAAAGTATGTAAATGGATATAAATATGTAATTGATCATATGCAAATCAGATACAGATTAGTTTCTACGAAAGCAATTCTTTACAGAATGGTTGAAGACCTGATTAATCAATAAGGCCTAATAAAGCGGCATATATCAGGAGAAGGTGTCCACTTGTTTTCCAAATTTCCAGTACTGTTTTAATTGGGTTACGGTCCTTGGAATGGCACACGGTACACTATTTCTAAAGCAGATGATTTAAAATTTTCTACTGCAGCCTGATCTGAAACATTCAGATATACCATTCAATGATTTAAATGGAATCCGGTCCTTGATGAGCTAGTCATATTGTTATTGTCCCCTTGCTCGCCAAATTTCCAGAACTTTTCAACTGAGTTACGGCCCTCGAATTTTTTTGTTTTTGTCAGAAGGTAATAAGGAAAATAATGTTGTTGGTTTTTCTGAACATGGGCAAACTTATTACATTTGTAGAATTCAATAAATCAGTTAAAATTGGAGCCATCGCTCTTTATATTGAGCAGTCATACAATATAAAAGCGCAATGTGCACTCTTCGATGTGAAAATAAATTATCTTTTTAGGATCACACCGTAGCGTACATACTAGATAGCCATGTCGTCCAATCTATGTCATCTTACGTCATGGGCGTAATGGGCCGCGGGTCAGTGCGTTGCACGGCTATTGTCTTCGTTCATCCCTTCAGTCTTACCACGAGGATCATTGTGTTCGGTTGATCTCTCGAGCGCTTTCCTTTTGTTTGACGTGCCTCACAGTTTGAGCTGATTAAACATGTGCAGAGAAGTTTGAAGGTAAGTGTATTTTTACATATTAGGTATTCTTCAGGATATAGATGTGTGGATTTATTTTGTATTATACAATCATTATGTTTCGTTTATTAAAACCTGTCTTGGGTGAGAATGAAAGTAACTTGAAGGACACTAACTAGGCATTCCCACGTCTACTGATGAAGGGGCTTTTCTATTAGATTGAATTTGACTGTTAAATATATCTGAATCTGGATATCAGTTCAGAGATGGAGTATATATATATTTAGTAGAGATCTTTGCTGCATCTAATGTGTGGGACATGAGAAATACAGGGTGAACGAGAGGACTTTCTTCATCAGCAAGCTTTGTTCGAATGTGTAATTGTAATGTTGAACAACTGTGCCTTTTTATAGTTATCGTTCAAGCATAGTATCTCATGATTATAACTCGCAATTGTAACTTTGTATTTTATAATTATAGCATTGCCTAGTTGATATTTCCGCCACATTTAGAATCTGCACTCTAGTTGGCTGATTTAAATTTAGATAAAAATTAATGTATCAATAATATTTGTTTTATCTCTCTTTCAAGGTTACCAAAATGGGGAGGAAATGCTCAGTGGTGATGTGCAGATCAGGTTACTGCAGCAAAAAAGACCCGAACATCATAATCTACGGGTTTCCTGATGAGGAGGATAAGCGGAGGGAGTGGGTTGCTTGTTTACCGAACAGGCTAGACCCCGACCTATGTTTTCAGTGAGGACTGACTCAAGGATTATGCCACCCTCTGCACTGCCATAATATACTTGCCTTTATTATCATTTTACCCTGTTCTCCGTGAGGACTGACTCAAGGATTACGCCACCCTCTGCACTGCCATATACTTGCCTTTATTATCATTTTCCTCTGTTCTCCGTGAGGACTGACTTTATGGATTACGCCACCCTCTGCACTGCCATATACTTGTCTGTATTATCATTTTACTCTGTTCTCCGTGAGGACTGACCTAAGGATTACGCCACCCTCTGCACTGCCATATACTTGCCTTTATTATCATTTTACTCTGTTCTCCCTGAGGACTGACTTTATGGATTACGCCACCCTCTGCACTGTAAGATACCTGCCTTTATAATCATTTTACTCTGTTCTCTGTGAGGACTGACTTTATGGATTACGCCACCCTCTGCACTGTAAGATACTTGCCTTTATTATCATTTTACTCTATTCTCTGTGAGGACTGACTTATGGGTTACGCCACCCTCTGCACTGTAAGATACTTGCCTTTATTATCATTTTACTCTATTCTCTGTGAGGACTGACTTGTGGACTCTGCACTGTAAGATACCTGCCTTTATTATCCTTTTACTCTGTTCTCTGTGAGGACTGACTTATGGATTACGCCACCCTCTGCACTGCAAGACACTTGCCTTTATACTTAATTGTCATTTTACTCTGTTCTCCGTGAGGACTGACTTTATGGATTACGCCACCCTCTGCACTGTAAGATACTTGCCTTTATCATTTTACTCTGTTCTCCGTGAGGACAGAGCATATAATGTGTATATATATAATGTAATATTGTGTTCTCGGTCTCTCCCTCTCTCTCCCTCTCCCTCTCTCTCTCTCTCTCTCTCTCTCTCTCTCTCTCTCTCTCTCTCTCTCTCCCCCACACACACACACACACACACAC
>JBBPCV010399700.1:0-11997 GCA_037974505.1 Plocamopherus tilesii
GGGTGTCAGAAGTTTAAGGCCGAAACACCTGTTCAAGGGAGATTCTCTTCTCTGAAGACCTGGTACTGTCTCGCTCTATAAGAGTTTGCTTCACATATAAAGCAGACACATAAGCGAAGAGTAAATTAAAGAGTCTAAAAAAAAGCGCCCATTTAAAGTAAGAGAAGTCATAAAAATCTGCGGCTGGGGAAATTGAAATGGGAAATAGCATTTCCTCTGCTTCAGTCACTGACGGCCAGGGAAATAGCATCAAGCTCTTTTTTTCTTCATAAATTTATAAAAGAGCTCCAATCTGACTAATACTCAACTTCCGATATCCCAGGATCTTTAATAAATATATGAAAAGCTGCTGCTTAAGTGAAAGATTACCTTTACTTTTATAGTGCATAATGCAAAAATCATGCAAAAATGCAAACATAATGCAAAACCCAAAGCCTATTGTTGAAATTTATTTGTTGATTATTCTTCTGCCTTTAATACTATCCAACCGCATCTCCTTGTAAATGAATTAAAAACCATGAATGTTGATAGTCATTTGATATTATGAATTCTAGATTGTCTTTTGGAGAGGACGCAGTATGTTGAAATGAACAACCTGCAGTCTAAAAGCGATAAAACAAATACTGGGGCCCCTCAAGGATGTGTCCTCTCCCTATCTTCATTTACTGTCTATTACAAATGACTGCAGAAGTCCCCCTTATTAAATTGGTGACGACACATGATCTCTTCAGGGTCTTAGTCTTATATACCAACTGATGAGGGTGCCTGTCGGACGGAGATTACCAAATTCGTCCAGTAGTGTGGCTACTTTTTATTTTAAAATTAAATGTACAAAAAAACAAAAGAATTGATCATTGACTTTAAAAGATTCAAAGATGTTGTCTTACTTCTGACAATTAAAAATAAAAAAATTGAGAGAGTCAACCACTATATCTTGGTGTTCAAATAGACAACAAATTAAATTGGAAAGAACAGGTTAATGCTATTGTAACAAAATTAAATTGTAGGATGTATTTTATGAGGAAGTTGAATGATTTTAATATTGATAAGACATTGTATACATTATTTTATAAATCTGTGTTGGAGAGTGTGATTATTTTCTGTATTACCGCATGGGCTGGTAACGCCAACAAGACAAATATAAAAAGAATCAATAGACTGGTTGGCAAGTCCAGTCGATGTACGAATGAGATAACAAGTGTTGAATGCCTGGTAGAGAAATTTAGTTTATTGGGCCTCACAAACATATAGAAGACGATACCCACCCACTCTTCATAGAATAAAACCGTCATTATTAAGAAATTCATCACCTGCTTTCACAATAACAAAGACTGAGAGATATTGTAACTCTTCACCCTTTAGCATCCGTTTTATATATACAATAAAAAGCATTGATATATTTTTACCCTAATTCTTGCGCTCTTCACATTACCTTAAATATAATGTACACATCACCAAATAATTTGTCAGTTTAACTCATTTTTACAATTAGAATATTAATTAAAATGCAAATCTTTACATGGGTTCGAGCCCCGTTGGGGACATTGTGATTTAAACATTGGGCAAAGTTCTTTACACTAATTGCCTCCGTTTTTGGCACTGCTCTTGCGGCTGACGTACGTTTTGGGTTAAAACCAAAAGACTAATTTCAATTTGGGAATGAATGAAGTGGAATTTTTTTAATTTTACACTTCATATTTAATCAAATTGAACTGAACACTCTTATTTTATCTACATTTAATCAAATCTCATCCACTCTAGATACTCCAAGCGCCAATGTAATACATGACCTATTTCATTGCTTTGTCTTATTCACATTCATGCCTGTGCATGGTTATATAATCATTTTACTCCATATTACATGCCACTTTAATAATATGGTCCATATTATAGAAATTTCACATTTTTTTTACTTATTTCCTATGTATATTCTGCCTATATATTATCTTTTACATACTGTCTGTAACCAAATTTATGATCAAAGGATGAATAAAGCATTATCTTATCTTATCTTATAAATAACGGAAAATGGTAAACTTAAATAGAGAATAGATCTAATTCAGTACTCTCAAAATTTTACTACAGTTACAAAACATGTTTTCCCTACATTAAAGAGGGTGTATAAGGGATCTGCATTACCAAAACCAAATCAATCTAGATGATTTAGAAAAAATACAAAATGACTGCAGTCAGATTCATAACCAATAACTTAAATAACTTTACTATAATTACACATCAGGTAACACAAAAATAAACAAATTGCAGTGGACACCTCTCAAACTCAAAGAAAAAGAGCAAAGAGCTATAAATAAGATAACCATCCTCTACAAGGCAATTAATAACCAAGCAATATTGCCACTTGAAACATTTCATGTGAAAAAGAATCATAATAGATCTGGTGTTCAAACGTTTAGATCTACATTGCCATCTTCTAGTGTAGATAGGCCTAGTCATTTATATTCTCATACAAACTTCCTTGTCCTGTCCGGTGCTTTTAGATTATGGAATAAATTGCCAGTTAGCGTAAAGTGCAGTAAAGATACAGAAGATTTTAAACAAAATCTAAAACGTATAACATAAACATATATATATATACTAGCTTTAAGCGGCGCATTGGCAATATTGCTCAGTTGACTGAGTCTGCCAGCTTTTATGAAGAAGAAGAAGTAAAAAGTTACGGGAAAACTGCTTGCCAACCATAAACAAATTTCAGTCAGCCATCTTGGAATTTCAAAATTCTCGGAGTCTCTCGGTCTCTTGGCAAAGCTTTAATGATGTGGAATAGTAATAAAATCATTGACAAGTAAATTATAATCAAAACAATAGATTTTTTCCGATAATTACTGAATAAACATCAAGAATCCTTGATATATTCACGTATCGTGTCATCACGAGATTTAAATTTGCTTACGGTTCTATGGCAACGACAACATCCGCTTTAATGGTGGCCATCTACTCGCGAAAGAACTTCGAGGAATAACTATTTTTTTTCGAATTGTGTTTTAGGCCATGGGATTACCAGACGTAAATTAGTTTTAATGTGGGAAGATTGTATTTTATGCGATGGCAACAACCACGTCATCATGTAGAGAGAATGATCATTGATTTAATAATTAGGAAACGTTTGGATCTCCTTGCCGAACTCTTCCTATTTGTTTTATTTTTTATCAGATTCTTTTCAATTTAGATAGATTTAGATCTATCTGACTTGTTGTTTGTTTTTGTTTTTGTTTTCGGCGAGAAAGCACAATGTCTCGCGCTGCAGTTTCTAAAACTCGTGGTGCTGACAAAACCAAGCCTCCGGCATCACAGACCCCTGTTATTGCTCATGAAATCGTCCCAGGAAAGTTCAATGATACTGATTGGTAAGCGGTATTGGAAGATTCACTTCAGCTTTCGAGTTTAGTTTCTGGTTTTTGTTAGGATATTTTTTTCTTCTTCTTTTCTTCATCAAAGCTGACAGACTCTGTCAAACTGAGTATTTTTGTCAACGCGGAGCTCAAAGCTAGCGTGGCTATGCCCCTGGCCACCAGGTATGGCCATACGTAAAAACACTACTCTCTGTCTTTCCTCCCCCCACCCCCTCTCTATCTTTATCTATCTCTTTCTCTCTCATTCTCACTGCAATGCAATTTGCTTTCTTTCTCTGTCTTTCAATCTAGCACCCATCCATAAACACACACACTCACACACGCGCATACACACACATACACGCACACACAGGAATGTGCAGCATTTTATTGTTCAGTTTAGCCGGTAATCCATCCATCCTATAGTGTCTATTAGTATGTTGTGCCCATAATAAAGTAAGAGATATCACAAAGATCAGCGGCCAGGGAAATTGAAATAGCCTAGCCTGTCGTATGCCTCTGTCTCCGGCGACCGGGGAAATAGCCTGTTCGCTGCTTCGGTCACCAGCAGCCTGGGAAATAGCTTCGAGCTTACACGTTAGTGTTATATGTTTTAGATTTTTTTCTTTAAATCGTCTGCGTCTTTACTGCACTTTTGCACTAACTGGCAGTTTATTCCATTATCTAACAGTGCAAGGGAAGTATGAATATAATTGACTTTCTATACTAGAAGATGGTAATGTAAATGTTTGAACACATCGACTCATTGATTATTTTTCATTTGCAATGTTTCAAGTGGTAATATTGGTTGGTTAGTAATTGCCTTGTCGAGGATGGTTATCTAATTTCTAGCTCTTTGCTCTGTGAGATTGCAGTATCCACTGCAATTTGCTCATGTTCATTTTTGATGTGCAGTTATATTTGTTGGTTACGAATCTGCCTGCATTTTTGGGTATTTTTTCTAAATCATCAATGGTTTTGATAATGTGGATCCCATACACACTCTCCGTAATCTAGGAATGGATTCTCTAATATTATGTAGCACTTATCTTTAAAATGTTGAGAGTGTTTACTTGATGTTCTCTTTTATGTTTTCTTTTTGTTAATTTTGTGCATGTATTTTGTTGAGAAATTCTTTATGGTATTACAGTAGTTTACGCAAGAGTGCCCAGTGGTAGGGAAGCAGCTTAACCGGGTACTTAGGTTGAGCAGGCACTCAGGCAATATCAACCCTTTGGCTACCAAGCAGTCTGATTTTCATTATCCATTAATTAGAGTTTTTAAATCTCTTTTAAGTTTACTGTGCATCTGGAAACATGATTGTCATATGTGGATGAAGATCACTGTGCTGAGTTTTATAAATCGCTTTCAAGTTACTAGCCATGCCACCAATTTTTTTTTAAGTTCAAAGACACCCCTGCCCACAGCCAGACAGTGATCATTTTGTCGTGACATGGAGGGACTCAAATGCATTGTGTTGCATAAATCTGTAGAGAGACATTCATTTTAGCCAACCACCTTGTTGACACAAGGCAAAGGCTGTCTCGCATCATTGAACAACTGAGCAGGCCTCTTCATCCAAGTCCAAATCTAGGCCACACCTTTTTAATCGCTTTAACAAATTTAATTGGCTGGACAGTGGACCAGCAAGGGCGGCACTCAGAGTATCCATTTTGATGGTAAAAAGTTGGTTTTGTCAAATTAGCGGACTCTGAGGCAAAACAGGCATTCAGCCGGAGAGCACTCTCTTGAAGGCTACTGTAATCATTAATTCTTTTTTTTTTCAAGTCCATTCAATATGTATATATTCAGTATCTTTTAATTGAAGATTTGTACATTTAAATTAGATCCATTGAAATCGGCCACAATTGTCTGAGAAAATTGTTTTGCATCAAAATCTGTTTTCAAAAAATTATGGTCATAGATGTCTGTTCAGCTACATTATGCTTGTGTTTAGAAATACTGACAGCAAGTGGGATACTTGGTCATTGCTGGATAAGGGATAATATAGCAGATAGAGATTTCAATGAATTTTAAAAAAATATAAGAACACCTATCAATTTTACAGTACATGTAGTATGTGAGTAAAGGAACAGTTACATGTGGCCAGACAGGCTTTTCTATCAACATATTCATCACAAGACTAGGTTGTATAGGTTGTATCTAGTAGTAAATATAATGGTGTCATGAATGCCACATCCTTGTTGTGGTTTGGTGACTTATGTGTTTCAGCAACGTCAGAACTCTGCCAGAGGGAGCTTAGCCTCTTGATAGGGTTACTTAACCAAGACAGATCAAATGATAGAAGCCACACTAAGTCTGGACATGGGTAGATGCTAGATAGTATTCATTATCCTTGGTTAAGTAACCTTTCTTACAAGGGGATCTTTAAAGTAAATCCTCGACTTCCAAGTCTGGGGGACCAACTCAGGGCTGATAAACCAGGCATAAAAAATTTCATGTCACAGGATTGCCAACAAAATACAGGATCAGTTGTCATCTGGGACAAGGACCATGCCTTCTATCTTTAATCAGGATGAAGAAGGGAAATAAGCTACTGATGGATCCAACACTACACCATGTCTCAACAGCATACTTTTAAGATACTGAACCGATCAATCTTCATGGACCTTTTGATTGACAGTGTGGCATCAGCTACCTGTTTCATGCCAAGAAGCTTTCATGCAATTTTGACGTGTAAAACTTTAAACACATTTTAAATGACGATGCCAGTCTTTTACATAAGAATTATTATTATATTGAGTTAGAAATATGAATTTTATTCATCTTGTTGAAGAGATAGTGATCGGCACACTTCACTTAATATTCAGGGTTGTGTGATGTTTGAAATTCATACAAAATTTAAACAAAATGGCCCCTATAAAACACAGTAAACATGGCATGTGTTAACTCACACAATCTTATATGCACTAGATTTTTGTTTTGTTGGACTCAGGTTAGGGTAGGGAAGATGGAGCAAAGGTGTTGTGTCTGGAGGATTGTAGGATAAGATGCAACTTTCCTAAACTTTCTTCTTCCTTTTCATATTCTTCATTTATACAATTTGATTGAGAGTTCTTTTGACATGAATGACTTTAATTTAACTAATTCAAGTGTTTAAGATTTATTTCAAGGCTCTTTGCCATTCACCCATTCACATTGCAAATATTAAAAGACATAAGATATGCATAACTATAATTCCTTGTTAATTTAACATGTGATATGGACCACAGTAATATGATTTTCGTAAAGGAAATAATTAAAGACCATCAACATGTGTGGTATCATAGTCTAGTCGATGAACATTGGAACTCAAGATCAATGGTGAGGTCCCAGGTTTGAATCCCAGTGACCAATGTGATGTTGACTTCTTTGAAACAGCTCTATTTTCTCACCCCACTCAGGTGACAGTAATAAAAACTATTGTAGTTCAATTTAACCAAACAATCCATAGAGAATTTTTAATTCTGATAGTAATGATAATTATTGTATTATGTTTGGTTATCAGGAATTTCATGTTGGATCGCGATGGAGGAGATGAATTTGTCAATGAAATTATGGATGATCTCATGGATCGTACCATGACAGCAATCTATGAAAAGTATATAGAACGACAGTTGCTACCCTTCACAATCACTCAGGCAAAGGATGCAATTATAGAAATTATTGAGGTTTGTATTAAAATTCCTCTAATGAATCAGTTGTTGTTTTGGGGGTTGGGTTGGGTTTTTTTTATTTGACTGTTCCTTTTTTTTTTTTCATTAAATGCATCAAGGTTTGTTGACACAATTTCATTAAACATTTTGAAGCAATCTGGGGAAAAAGCAGGAACTTAAAAAAAAACAAAAAAAAAACAACCCTTCCTTATCGATTCCACCCCCAATTAATGTCATCAACTCCAGAATGCAGTGATGAAAAATAAGAAATTGAGAAGGAGCTGTGTAAATGTGTACAAAATTCTTTCAATTTACCTCCCATCTTGAGACTTCAGAATTATGTTCTCAATTACTTGTAATAAAGCATTGTTGTTAATGATGAAAAGATATATAAGTTTTACAGCGTATTCTAAAAATAATACCATTGTTGTAATATTTTGATTTTTTATTGTTATTTTTATATTTAGTGGCAATTTTTGGCTAGAGATGAAGGAGAAAATGACATGGACAATGATTTGGGATGGTCTCAGGATGAAGGTAAGGAAAAGAAACATCTGTGTCTATGACATGTTTCATAAAATACAGTCAGACTTCACTCTACCGCCTCTTATTGAACCTTCATTCTCTGCTTACTATGTGTCTTACATCATGGTACAGATTTGACAATATTTAATGGCATTCCTCATTGGTCCCCTTTCACTATAACACCAACACACATACTGACAGATATACATACATACATTCATACATACATACATACATACATACATGTAGGCCTTTTGCATCAATATTGACGATCTTGTAGCAACGTCATTGCTACAACTGGGCTAGTGTTTGTTTTTTAAGAGAAGTATGGGTGTCCAGCCACACTCTCTTCCCCTCTGATTGTTGCCTTTTCTAATTGAACTTAGAGTAATGAACGAGTCAATAAGTCCGAGGTAGGAAAGGTTGTAGGGGTACTGGGTTTGAAAGAGTTGTTGGTAGGAATTGAATTTTGCCAGGGTGGCGGCCGATATGGCCTGCTCTTTTCGATTTTAACCACCAAGGGTTCTTTAACATGCGCAAAGGGACAAGGGACCTCCTAGTTTATCATCCGTCTCCGATGGAACTAGGCACTCCTCTATCCTGCCTACCATAGGACAGGGAGGCGGAAAAAACCTGAAAAACTCAGATTTTTTATTCAAGTCTGCACAGTCGGGAACGAACCCGTGACCTTTGGCTTGGTGGTCAAGTGCCATAACTAAGGCGGGCAATAGGGGTGAATTTTCTTGCCCAAAGAAAAAGCCACATGCCAAAGCGGGGCTCGAACCCGTGATCTCACGGGTTACAGTGCAATTCCTTAACTTCTCGGCCATCTGACCCCCATACATACATACATACATAGCCTACATAGCTACATAGCCTACATACATACATACATACATACATACATACATACATACATACAGACAGACAGACAGACAGACATACATACATGCATACATACATACATACATACATACATACATACATACATATGTACATTAATTTTTAAAAGGAAGAAAAATAAAGTAAGGGTTTCAACAATGTCTGTAGACTAAGTGTTTCTATCAAAGTGCTTTTTTTTTCTCAACATTTTTGTATGTTACGGCCCGTTTAGAGGCTCCAGGGTTGTGATTAGCATTCAAATGTTAGTGGAAATATCTTTGCTTTAAAGATTAATGGGTCATTTATTTTTGCTTTTTATCATTTATTTATTATTTAAAAGAACTTCATGATGTAGATCACTTGAAATGATTTTCAGAGCCAGAACCTGCTGAGACAGACTGCTGGGCTCAGGGTTCAGTACCAAAGAATGAAATACACCTCCCGACCCCAACATTGGAAGAGATTGTTGAAGAACCTGATGAAATTGAGGAAGATGCTGAGAAAGAGTAAGTGTGAACAAGTTACATCTGTTGGTGAATATTGAGCATTTTTGATAAATAACTTAGGTATATAAGGATACTTAGTGAGGAGCCAGTCACATTTCATGGTTTTCACATACTAGTGGCACTGCAGTCATAGAGTTGCTCAGCCTAAGCTTTGTGTACTGTTGCAATGGTCCTAGTGGGGGTAGGGAAATATTTTATTATAGATTTTTTCGAGATCCAAAGTATTGATCTCTCTCTAACTTTTTTTGTTTTTTGTTTGTTTTTTGTACTTATGCCTCCATGTGTCGTTATCTTTTGTATGTCTGTTTAGGAAATAGTGCTGATATATGTCTTACATAATAAGCTGATAGTTGAGAAAACTAATCATCTAAGTCTACAGTTTATTTGATAATGTCCACCAAGTTCATCTTTGTTCTTTCATCTCCCCCTCAAGATCTCTGTTTGCAGAGGTTGACCTTTCTTTCTAAATCCATAAGCTGTTCATCAAAGTAATTTGAGGAACTGTTGATGTTCTTATTTGATAGATCTGGACAATGCTCTTTCCTATGCATATTTTATTGTTAACTGTGATATCAGTGTCATAAATGTCCTTTCTAATATTGATAATTCTGCTCCTCCTCCTCCTCCTCCTCCTCCTCCTCCTCCTCCTCCTCCTCCTCCTCCTCCTCCTTCTTCTTCTTCTTCTGTGGTGTCAGGTGACACATGAGGCAGACACTCGGGAACGCCATTCATCTCTGTTGGCCACCATTTCACTGACTTTGCCGCATGTCCATTCTCATTTCTTCATCTCTCTCTCTCTCAACAGTCCTTCATGTTTCCATGGGGTGGCTTCTTCTCCTTTGTCCCTGTGGCGTCCATCTCAGAGCGGTCTTTGGGATTGCTAAGGGCTGCATTCTCCATAATGTCCCGACCACTTCCATCTGGGAAGCTTTATTCGTTGATGTTAATGGCTCCATATTTGCATTCTTGAGAAGTTCTTTGTTTGATATCAAATTAGACCATAATATATTTAGGATTCTTCTCAAGTATTTGTTTTGGAAGGTTCCAAGTTTTTGACAAATGTTATCTGTTGTTTTCCATGATTCGGTCCATAAAAATAAAAGAGAACTGCCAGGATGTTAGTCTTAAAGATTCTCAACTTTATTTTCACAGACTTTCGTGGACTTCCATAGGTTGTTCAAAGTGCCAAAGGCTTTCTTTTCCTTTATTATCCTTTCGTTAATTTCTGTTTGTATATTTCTGTTGTGTGAAATTTTAGAACCCAAATATGTAAAGTTTTGGACATCTTCTACCTCTGACCCATAAATTTTTAAGGTTTCTGTTTGATTGCTATTCATCCTCATAGATTTTGTTTTGACTGTGTTTATTTTTAGAACAATTTTTTGTAGATTTCATGACAGTTCCTTTATAATTTTTCATGCCTGTAAATCTGTTGGACAGTAGAACAATGTCATCTGCTAAGTTCAGATCGTGAAGTGTTTCAGAAAATGTCCATCTGATTCCTGCCTTTTCTTTTTATACGTTTTCTTTCATTAGCCAATCAATGGCAGAAATGGTGACAATATACAGCCCTATTTGACTCCTGTATCTCTCCTTAAAGCATTTGATATTTCTCGTTTGCATATGACTTTTGCGTTAAAGCTGTGATACAACATTGTGACATTTACAATTTTTTCTGGTATCCCGTAGTGCTTCATGATATTCCATAGAGCTAGCTAGTGCAGAATGTCAAATCAATCAAATTGGCATATAGGGTGGCATTCCATTCCTGGCATTGTTCAATTGTCTGGCACAAGGTAAATATATGGTCGTTGCATGATTGACCTTTCCCGAAGCCTACACAAAGGTCAGCTAGTCTTTCTCAGTTGTCGTTCATTTCATTCATATGTGAAGACCTTTTCTTCCCATGTGTCCCTCTCTCAAGTAGTTGTTGTTCCCAGTCTTAGCGTTTAGATCTCCCAGGATGAGTAGATTACCGTATTTTGGGTCTGGTGTATCAACTGTGCCATTTCTTCATAGAACTTATCTTTCTTTTCTAGTCTTTTATCTTCTGGTTGGGGATACATACAATGACTGTAAGCTTGACAAACTTAGAGTTGAATCTTGCCTTCATAAGTCGCTCACCTTTTGGCTTCCATTCTATTAATGTTGGTTTTATCCTTTTAGATAAGAAGAGGCAATGCCGTTTGCATGCAAGTCATCATTTCGGCCAGAGTATAAAATATCATGCCCAGATGCCAGTTTTCTTCCACCTTCTCCCGTCCATCGACATTCACAAATTGCCATAATATCAAGGGAGTATTTGTCCATCTCTTGGTGGGCCTGGTTTAGCTTGCCCATTTGATACAGTGTGCTTACATTCTAAGTGCCGACCAATAGGTGGTGTTTTGGCCTCAGAAGATCTGAAGGGGTCTGGCTAATGGTTTCCTGTTGGATCTAGCCATTATACATCATGGATGCAGGGATCTGGTCTGAAAACCCAGCCGCATTTCTTTGGTGTTGCACTATCAGTCCATTGGCCTGCACTTCAGCTCTATCCTTGCCTAGAGAGTTTAGAAATCCCGTGTTGGTTTCTGTTGCTGGATATTTTTTCTGGAGGGGAATTGTTGGCAGCTCGTCCATCAGAAAGCAATTGACCTGATACCCTTGTCAGCGCAGGCAAAGACAGAAGAACAACACACCACCCCATGTGGCGGTCATGGGCTAACGAATAGCTGCATTCTCGCCACCAAGGACGAGACGTAAGAAATCCCCCATGAGAAGGCACCTCGTCCAACCCCCAGAATTGAAGGACCAGGGTTGATTCCCGAGATTCACTGCTAGTTTGGTTGCTATCCAAAGCTGATGAGTCCAGCCCTCCCATGGTTTAGAGTCAGAGTTTTTCATCTCCTAGTTTGACTGCCTACCAAGGTTCACGAGTTCCATCTACCCGGGGAGAGGTTTTTTGGCAACTCGATTTGCCCAATGTTTCTTTGGATTTTTGAAGCATTTTAAAAGAGCTGACTTTCCCAATTTTCAACCCCACTTCACCTTTCACTTTTAGGAGCTGACGTAATGACATGAAAACTAAGCTCCAGA
>JBBPCV010400810.1:0-11996 GCA_037974505.1 Plocamopherus tilesii
ATGAATGTCCAAGTTAAATGACTCGGGGCCAAGGACATGCCTTTGTGGAGCACCGTGCTACAGTACATGGAGACTGGAGTTGACATCATCGTTAATGACTATCTGTGGGCGTGCTGTCAAGTAGTTGGAAGCCATTCCAGCACAGTGCCGGTAATTACAAAACTAATTTCCACTCTTTTCTGTAGAATGTCATGGTGGATGGAATCGACATAGTAAGGCTGATGTTCCTGAAACGCGTTCAATGAGAAGACCCCTAAGTGACACGAATAAAGGCACCGGTGTAGTGCTTTGATTTGGCTGTCAAGGTTATGGCAATCTCTCGTTAAATTATAACTGTAAAGAAACAATGGAGATCAACCAATTTCTCAAGAATAGCGGAGCAAAATGACCAGTGACGTTTTACGACTAATAATTCATCTTGGAATTTCGAATCTCAAGCGCCTCAATTTTAATCCATGCTCCTTGTTTTCATACAAGACGCTTATTCACGATGACATAGCGATATGTATCCACAATGCACCAATAGAACTATTTTAGGAACAAAGCATATCGACGCGGAGGAATCCGCAAACAAAGACCTATAGAATCTATAAGTGGTAGTCGACCGTGCCAATGTTTAAAATTGACATTGTGGAGTGTTCCTTGTCTGTAAAAGGTTAAACCGGTGCTTCTTTTGAAAGGAAGCACATAGACATGTAATCGACAATCAGAATGATGTATGAGACTTTACAATACCCAATCCATCTCCCCTTTCAAAAGACACCCCTCCCCACAAACACAATACACACACATACACATACACAAAATAAACCAGAGCGCCAAAATTTGGATTTTCAATTTCCTTACAATTTGTTGACAGATTTTAATGCTTTTTGCAAACATTATATCTGATATATATTTTTATGACTGGTCTATAATATATTATATTATTTTATATTATGAATAATTTTAAACTAAAGAAGATTCTGATACCCGATCAAGATGGCTGACACCTCTTGAAGTCGAGTCGTTCAAAGTGTAATAGTTTTACATAAAACAAAATAAAATTCCACTCTATTAATCCCCGAAGGGAAATTATCTTTTGGTTTTTAACCGAAAACCGAGCGTCAGCCGCAAGAGCTGCGCCGCAAACCTACACAGGCAATTTGTGTTAAAAACCTTGCCCAAGGGTACAATCACAGTGTCCCTAACGGGGCTCGAACCCACAATCCCTCGGTTACAAGTCCAAAGCGCTACCGCGGAGCCACTGTGACCACTAGTTTGTCCTTAGCTTGGAAGAAAGAAAGCAGTGTTCTTTATAATTGTACACCTGGAGCATGCCTACAAAGACATTAGAAGTAAAATCAAAAGGGGGCAGATAAGGATACGTTGACGGAAATACCTAAAGAGACAATTTACATTGACTTTATAGGACAGAAGTAGTCTAATGTAGTTGAAATAAAATAACTTCTGAAAACTCAAAAGGTAAAGGTTAGTATCGTTTCTTTAAAAAAAAAAATAGTGCTCGTAGTGAGCTCCCCGTTATGAATTTTTGGCCATCACTGCAGATCTACTCGGTGACTTGAAAATTACAAAACAGCTTTTTTATTTAACATTATACATCAGAGCAGGGACATGACCCCTACTTTTCAGAAAACCGAAAACATGTCTATATTAGATAAAAATCACATATTTGAGGTTAAATTTTCTCCAATGACACTTCCCACTAATATTTCAATCCAATTAGGGTTGCCAATTTTTAATTTTAATGGCTGCTCTCATAGCACAAACACTGTCTCAATTAATTAAATGACAAATTGTTTGTGGCAATGCTACAAAATAGACTCACCAATTAGATGAAATGCATATCTCGTAGGAACGTCTGCAACTTGGCTCTATGTATTCCACGTTGTCAAGAGGAAAAAGGGGCAGAGTATCATTTTAAAGCGACTAAAGGGTTTGGTAGATTTTAGTGGTCCATGTATTTGGCCGAATTTAAAATTGGAAGTGGCAGAATGCCTCAAAATAATCTGGCAACCCTGCTTGCCATTCATAAAGTATTGAAACAAAAGACCACTCAATATGAATGTGATCTAGATCTAGGTCTGCATGTAGATGTAAATTTGTAAACGGTGAAGTTGTAGATCTAGATAGTGATGATGTAGCCGATCGAGACCTCGATCCTCTTCTTATTGTTGTTGTAGAAGCTGATTGTCTTATTATATGTGTTGGAGGCTGAGGTGATGCATACCTACATCTAGATTTAGAGCTAGAGCTTTGCTATGATTACATTCACTATCAGCAGCATGGGTGTAGTTGGGCGGAATATGGTGGGTTGTTTAAGTGAAGTGTAGTTTGTGGAAGATTCTCTATTGAGGCTAAGTACTTTGTATCTAGATCTTCGTGTCTCTTTTTCTCACCTGCCATAACAATAAAACAAGAATAGAAATATAGGCTAGAATGTAGTAGAATCTAGGTCTTCTACAATCTTGGTAGATTTTGTAGATTTTTTACTATCAGAATTGTCACTATGAGTGCCTGCCTTTGAAATCCATCTGACACCTTAGTGCCCGGTACGTTGGCTTGTTGTCAATCATAAAGCAAAGAAATATCATCTTACTACAGATAAAGCAACCATGAACACTTGTCTGGAGTTTGCTAGGGTGTCAAAAGGCATCCCTCCTGCTCACTTAAGTGGTTTTTCCACACCTTTGTGTCAGGAACATTTAACAAATGGATACCCCCAAGCAGAACAATCAATTTAACTGAAAATCAAGCTATCCAACTTCGACTTATAACTTATAATTTTATTTAGATCCTTTTTTTTGGGATTATAATCTTTTTTTTTTCTTTCTTTTTTTTTATCAATTTTATTTTTCAGTTATTTGAACTAAAACAAAAGATGTCCCTTTTCATCTCTTTTCTTATTGACAGCATATCATCACATATTGCCAAACAGAATTTGAGCAATGTTAAACAACCACAATTTCTTGACATTTCAAAGCCTCTCAGCTCTTATGACTTCCTGAAACCAGAATCCTTTGATTTAATGTTGAATGTCAACATGATTCACATTTCTCCATGGGAAACAAGTGAAGTGAGTGAATTGTAGATCTGCTTTTACAAAATTGATACCTATATTTCAAGAAATATATGTGTGAGATTTTTAGTCATAAATTCCATCAATATGTGTAAAATGAATTAATCCTCACATCCATTTACCTCTGAATAAAAAAAAAAAAAATAAAAATGGCGTTATCGATGTATACGGGAGGGGAGTATATCAAAAACTGCCAAAAATTCCAATCAAAGAAAAGCACTATGATCAATGGGAATGGATGAAACGAAAAAAAAAAAAAAAAAGGAAAGAAAAAAGGAAGAGAGAAAGCGAAAACTTGGTGTGGAATGGAGATAGTGCTCTACGAAAGTGCTTCTCCATCATTTGGCTTCGAAATTAAAAGAGGAAATGTTAAGTACAGTTATACATATAATACATTGTTATACACAGTACATATAATATATTCAGACTTTTCTTCGTCTTCCTCATAGCCCTCGTACATTGGGATGCGCATGATTTAACCCTTTGACTACAATTTGCCCATATATCGGAATGAGCACGTTCGTGCTCATCCCGATATATGGGAAATTGTAGCCAAAGAGTTAAATCATGCTCGTGTCTAATATGAGCTTAAGGCAGTCAAGTTTTGAAATCGTGCTTACGACAATATAACGTCGATTGGCACTGAAAGGGTTAATGTTCGTCTTCTTCAACCTCTAGATTACGAGCCTAGATTGGGGTAATTTCTCTCCCCACAAGTTTCAATTTAAACTTTTAATCTCCACCTTTGGTTTTCATTTTCCTGACAGCAGATTGCCACTTCGATCCTTTTACACAATTGTTTACAAACAAAGCTTTCAATGAGCTTTCCTTTACGATAGAGAGGACATTTTAGACAGCAGAACTACGGAAAATATTAAATTCTCTAAAACATGAACAGAAAGTACAAATATGCAACACACTAAATTAATTAATTTGATGTCAAATTTGGACACGCCATTGTGAAGTCCATCGGACCTTATAAAGGCGTTCTTTGGTTAGTATATTTCAAGAGGTTTATCGCTTTTATAGAGTGCACTCAGGCTGTCAGTTTCGATATCGTAGAAATTATTTGAGAGCTGGTTTAGATAGGCTTAGCTGCGGGGAATGTCCTGATAACGTTCAAATCATGGAGAAATAAAGAAACAAAGGGAAATAGAAATCTAATGGACAAGCATGAAAATAAGCAAAGAAAATAATAAACGTTTAGAAATAACAAAGAAAAAGTAAAAACTCAAAACCACACAAAAACAGAACATGAAAGCAAAAGCAAAAAAACAAAAAACAAAAACCACAACAAAGGCAACAGCAGCAACAACAACAACAAAAAACAACCAAATACAGGAAAATGTCAAAGGGTAAAACAAACTGTAATCGACAAAAAACTTAACAAAGCAAAGCAAAACAATAGAACAACAACAACAACAAAAGGGAACAAAACTATTAACGGAAACAAAGACAAAAACATCGATGAAAATTAAAGAAAGCTGTATATATATATTGACACAGAGATCTAATGCCACACATTTAATTTAGAATCAATTTTAGTCTACAAAGTTAGTTTTAGTCTAGAAATCTAGAACCAGTTGAGAAATCTGATATAGATATGGAGTGGAGACGCCAACGTTCCAATGTTCTTAGTTAAATGCACATATGATATTAGCTTCAATTTACGCCAACTAAATATTTTGACCTAATTTTTCTCTTGGTCAGTTAAGATTTTTCAACGACAATGTGTGTACGTTTTAAAGCTCTACTTTTTTTTTCTTTTCATGGTTCAGCTGAAGAAAAAAAAAAGAGATAAATATCCAACTTAAGGGGCATATTGTACCAGTTTATTCATTTGTCAATGGTCTTTTATTTCAGGATCGTTCTCTTGGTGGAGTGTCGGACCACAAGAGGGAGTTCGCCAAGGATTACAAGCCTATGAATAATCTGGAGGAGATAGTGAATGAAGTGAAGCCCACAGCACTCATTGGTATCTCGGCAGTTTGTTTTTCAGTTTTCACTTACACAGTTATGAGAAAAAATGTCATTCTTTTATCATCATATTGATATTTTACCGAATTTGAGGGATTAAATGTCCAAACCCCTTCCTCATTTTCTAGGCAATGAAAATATTAACATTAACAGGTATCAGGTAGTAAAGAAATCTGTGCATGTATTTATATTTTATTGTAGATAAATATATTCTGTGAATTGTCCACTATGTGAAGAGTGGCTTCAATGAGTCCTGTCCTTCACTGAACCCTCACCCATGCCCTTTTCACATTCCATCTCTCCCTTCCCCCAATGAGTGGTGTGGGGGAGGGGTGGGGGCGGGGAGATTGTGAAGTATTAGAAATAGAGAAGAGATGCAGTAATTTCACTAAAGAATATTTTCCCCCTTTTATCCGGCAATGATATTTGATTTTTCTAATTTTTCTATTGGGTGTAGCCATTTCTACTTCTAGAACAATAGAACTATGATCATCTTACATTGACAATTGCTTTTCATCCATTGCATAAGGCAGTGTTTTTTATCTACGTTTGTGGATTTGTTTTGATTGTGTTCAGGACATTTTGATTTTTACTTTTCTTTCCTTTCTTTTTTTTTCTCTTTTTTTTGAAATCTTCTTTCTTACTATCTTTGTAGGGGCTGCTGCCGTTCCTGGAGCCTTTACAGGGAATATACTCAAATCCATGGCAACATTTAATGAGCGCCCGATAATATTTGCTCTTAGCAATCCTACGAGCAAGGCAGAGTGCACAGCTGAACAAGCTTACAATTTTACAGAGGTATGAAATTCCACACAATTTTACAGAGGTATGAAATTCCACACAATTTGACAGAGGTATGAAATTCCACACAATTTGACAGAGGTATGAAATTCCACACAATTTGATAGAGGTATGAAATTCCACACAATTTGACACTAGTTACGTAGGCCTATGAACTTTTTATTTTATTTCTTATAAGAATAGACATGCTGATTTTGATAAGCAAGACAAAATGAAAAAAAAAAAAGTACTGTCTCTGAAAATAAGAAAATTATCGTATGCAGGTTTTGATAACCACCATGACAACATGGGAAAACTGGCAGATATTCATAAGCATGATGAAGTAGATATTCTATGGACACCAGTGATATTTCACTTGCTTTTCAAACCATTGCTGTGTCCTTCCAGGGCCGATGCGTGTTTGCCAGTGGCAGTCCGTTCCCTTCTCATACAATGAACGGCAAGACCTACCACCCTGGTCAGGGCAACAACGCCTACATCTTTCCGGGTGTTGCTTTGGGCGTCATCACCTGTGGGGTTCGGCATATCAATGACAAGATGTTTCTCAGGGCTGCACAGGTAAAAAAAAAAAAAAAGAAGAAGAAAAGAAGAATAAGAAAAAGGAAGGAACACCTAGGAATAAGTAGAACTCTCACATCCACTAAATCAAGTTCTACATTCTTTGTAAAGATTCTCACATCCACTAAATCCAGTTCTATATTCTTTGTAAAAGTTCTCATTTCAATAAATTAAGTTCTATATTCTTTGTAAAGGTTTTCACATCCAGTAAATCAAGTTCTACATTCTTTGTAAAGGTTTTCACATCCACTAAATTAAGTTCTACATTATTTATAAAGATTCTCACATCCACTAAATTAAGTTCTACATTCTTTGTAAAGGTTCCCACATCCATTAAATCAAGTTCTATATTCTTTGTAAAGATTCTCACATCCATTAAGGCAGCGTCCTACTGAGATTTATTATTTCCTAAATAAGTTACTTTTGGTGATTTCTTTTGGGTCAACATGTTGTTTAGCATTAAGGAAAAAGATTAATAAAAAAATTTCTTGAAAAAAAATGTTGGTTGCCATGGCAACGGCGGCCATATTGAATTTTGTTGACAAATTTAAAATCCTAAAATCTCAAAAACTGTAAATGCTAGCAACAAAATTCTTTCAAATTATCATTATTTAAACCATTCCATAGGGAATGATATACTTTTTATGTATGTACTATGCTTCGTTTTCATAAAATAAATTTTTAAATTAAACCGCGTAGAATGTGCGACCGAAACACAAATTTTAGTCACATATTTCAATATAAAACAAAAACTATGTTATATTAATCTATAAAAACTATATAGTTCCCAATGATACATATTCAGCTATATGTGTGCCAAATTTTACTGCTCTAGCTTCAATACTTTCTGAGATTTTAGGATTTTAAAAATGACAGGTATCAGAAAACAGACATTTTGAGTAAAACGGCTTCAAACTTCGGAACATTCAAGATAAATAAAAGCGTATAAAGTACGACTCTCTGTTCATTTCTAATAGAATCTACAAGTATTCCAGCATACACACAGACATGATAAACATAATTTCTTACCATTCAGCAGTTGAAAACTCCCCTTTCGTAGGTTGTTCCTTCGACGGTAAGTTGCTGGTGGGCCTCCTGAATGCGTGCCATTTTTTGGCGTTTCCTCTTCCACTTCGAACCAGACTTGCTCTTCATTGCGGCTTCTTTCAACCTCCTGGCCTTCATCAGTTTGGACTGCCTCTCAGTGTTCTCAGCCCACATCATGCCAAGTCGTTTGGTGACATATCGGAGGCCATCTGGTCCACAGTTGAACGATAAAACTGCCAGGGCTGTGGCTGTTTCGACATTGCGTCGACTGGCAAATTCTGTCTTGGGACAGCGATTCCAAATCAGACTGTTGAAGCACTCATTGTTGTTTTGAGTCTGCATTTTGGCACATCGTTTCAACAAATCTGTATCTGTCAGCCGTTGGATGATAGGATAGATGATGGGGAGAACATCTGGACGGATGGTTGGCTGAACATGAGTGGGCTGCGGTTCACCATTAGCTTCAGCCCTCTTGTGTCGGCACCAGGATGTGGGACCATCAGGGCAGTATCTGTGGTTAGGAGACGCATCGGTTGAGGCCATGTGAAGCATTCCTCCCAAGACAGAATACTTCATTTTCTCCACATCAGGGGCAGCACGTTTCAGATTGGCAGCATAGGTATTCGTAATTTTTTCTATGCAGGGCTGCGTTAGTTTCCTATTCAGCTTTTCCCTGTTTGCCCTCTTGCATGTTTCCAGACTGTTAAACATCCTTTTCGCAATGTGATTGATGCAGTCTTCTTTTAGCACTTGGATGTCATAGCCTGACTCTTCATTTGCTGCTGCCAAGGCCTTTGAGTCCCCATCGCACAGCATCGTGCCGTACACCAGCTGCCTCTTCTGGACACTACGGCTGAAAATTGAACTTGCTGCTCTTGCCTCCATGCTGTTTGCAGATTGTGTATGGTTCCTCTGGCAGTGTGGTTCATGTTTGGTCCACCATTCAGGATAACTTGGATCTGAGGGCTTAGGTCCAATCTGACAAGCATGACAGTAATTGCTGAGTACTTCATAGTCAAGAACTAGACCAGTGTCCACACTGATGGCAACCCCTACACCATTATGAGAGGAATGACCACGCTTTTGCCATGTACCGTCAAATGACACAGCGATGACATCAAGGCCCGTTGAACTAGCTCGGGATGAAACTATATCCCCTGACACATGCTTCTCCTTGATAACGTTGGCAGCTCTGGACATGGAATACTCCGCAGCATCAACAGCAGCCCTGTGAACTTCTTTTCCAATGTCGTCGAAGGTCTTCTTGTGGAGTGGGGTCCGAACATTCATCACAGCGAAGAGGCGATTGAGCTTCTGAAGGGAAACTCCTGTTTCTTTACAAGCCAGCACAGTCCTGTAGTTAATATCAAACCGGCTACCAGTGAAAGGAGATGTAGCTGACGTCCAGATTGTTGAGTCACACGAGCGACAGACAAGAGAAATATATTGCGCCAGCCCTTTTTTAACGCCATCTTGAAGGTAGAGTTGACTTTCATGACAAGTCGGACAGCAAACCTGGGTCAACATATTCAGTAGGAATGAGGTGTGTAATAATAAGAAGCTGTCAAATGTATTTGACATGCACGAAAGGTCCTCATCATACACACTGTATTTCCTTTTTGCCGTCGATTCATTCAGAGCGTCATCATGCCTGAGAGAAGAGGAAAAAAACAAAGAAAACAATTAGTACTCTATCATTATTATATAAAACAAAATTAAAGTCAAATTAGTTCATTTCTTCACTATGTTTGATACTATCAGATTTGAGCTGTATCCTAAAGAGTTCAAACATTCATTGGGGTAGGGGGTGGCTATCCTATGTTTCGTCCAAGATGTCTATTGAGGCCAAACTTGGGGATACGAGTACGAGTGACAGCATGCACTGAACAGTACTCCTTAGATCTAGATCTATAGGACTATAAATGTAGATTCTAGATCTAGATCTATTTGTAGACTTTTGATATGGCTAAACAAATAAGAATTCTGGATAGATCTATCTACTTGTGGAAGACTAAGACTGACTAAGAGCAATCCTGGTGTAGGACTAGGACGTGGGCAAACAAAGTAAATATTACCATTACCATAACCAGTGGGCCTATATTCTAATAAGAATATACTTACTCGTTGGAAGAAGCAGTGTCCATTCCGTGCGTGTTGTCTTCATTCAGATTGTCTAGATCTAGATCTAGATGCTCCTGGTCAACAGGTGCCATAGAATCAGAAGTAGACCCATGAGATGGAGAAACATCATGTAGCATGGGCATCGGCATTGGGGTTGGTTCAGCATGGCTAGAACTAGTCGACTCATTCGTAGGATCTACAGAATTTTCGTCGATTTTAGGCTGTGCATGTATACCCCTCCTCTTTGCTCCTTTCTTCTTGCGTCCAAACATAAAATTTCTAGGCATTTTTGGTTGATTTCAACGTTGAAAATGAACGGAAAGCGTGTTCAATCGATCAGAGTCACACCGGCGTAAACAAAGCGAGTGATGAACGGATCCGGGCGATGCGCATGCGCAGCACTAAAGTGAAACTAAACTGACGAATGAAATAGCGGTAAATAATACCGTGGTCTCTATTTGATAATGACGTCAGGGAGTGTCCCAAATAATGTGAAAAATTCTATTAGAAAACCCTAGCAGTTTGAGGATCGACCTATATTTGTACTTCCATGTCATAGCTAATATCGATACTTCAAAATGTTACGTTCACAATGATACCAAACACGACCAATTTCAGTCAATAAATATGCCCGTATCCAAGGAGTAGAAAAAGCAACTGACGGACTAATTTGATGCAAACTCTTGAATTTTTGTACAGCGGGGGCCTCACTAAAACGTTAAATTTGTGGATTTTTGAGCATTTTATGAAAATTCAGTACGTGTATCCGATTCTTGATAGATTAAACTATCAATCTAAACAGTAATTGAAAATTCGATATTTTTAGCCCCAAGCAGACCCAAACAGTGAAACAGCTCTCCCGGACGCTGCCTTAAATCAAGTTCTACTTTCTTTTTGAAGATTCTCACATCCATTAAATCAAGTTCTATATTCTTTGTGAAGATTCTCACATCCATTAAATCAATTTCTACATTATTTGTAAAGATTCTCACATCCACTTACTCAAGTTCTATATACTTTGTAAAGGTTCTCACATTCACTTAATCAAGTTGAGTTTTTTTTGTAAAGTTCTCTAACAACCTTTCCAAAACACTGTCTCATCTATTGGGGAATATGCCAAGATGCAGTCTTTGTGTATCATTAGAGCATGCTGAGATCTTCCACAGTTAATAGTTGGGCTTTTATTTTTTCTGGATTGCAACTGTGAACATGAGCTGAAAGTCAGGGTGTCTTAATCTAGACTGAAACAGCTTTATAAAAAAAGAAAAAAAAAAAAGAACTTTTTCATCAGAAATTTATCAATGATCCTGTGTAGACAGAATTTAACTTCTTGTCCAATCAGAGATGGATAATGACTTTATGGATTTCATGTACTCTATATGCTTGCTTTATCACCTTTTGCTGGGTCACTGTGAAATTAGAACTGACCCGAGATATTATTCTTGAAATAATTCATCCAATTGCCTTTTTTTCTTTTTACCCCATTCTTTCTTAGTGACAGAAACTTTTAATTTTTCTTTTTCATCGCTTTTCTCTGAAATGAACGAGTCACTTAATATGATGGAATGATTTAGTCATAGTAATGCTTCTCTTCCGAACACCAAAGGGAGGCTTCAGAAGTGAGGGCTTCACCATTCGAGTTTTGTTGAAAAGTTGGTGTTGGGCTGTGATGTATGGAGGATTTCTATGAGAATCAGAGAATGAGAAGGTTAATTTTTTCGAAGTGTCTATTCCCAACTGGTGTTTTGGGCCATCATACTATTATTAGGCCTGCGGTATCAGTATAGTATACGATACTATAGTATAGTACCAACACCGGTTGGGAATAAGGACAACCTTATTTTTTATTGTATAATATATTTTATCTATCACTGTCAATCAACTACACCCATTATGAATTTTTTTTATTTATTAACATGGTGTCCAGGCAGGTCGGACAAGTCGGATTTGGGTCGGATGAGCGAGGGGTGGTCGGATAAGTCGGATTTTGGTCGGACCAGGAGCCTGGAGGTCGGATTTTGGTCGGATGAGCGAGGGGTGGTCGGATAAGTCGGATTCTGATCGAATCAGGAGCCTGGAGGTCGGACTGGTCGGGTTTTGGTCGGCTATCGCTAATTTGCCTCCGAGTTGAGCTCTATAATACTAAAAATTACAGTATTATTAAACAGTTTACAGTTCTTCCAGTCTTCCGTATGTATACGGATTTCCGCTCATATCAAAATTTTCCGCACGAGTAGCATCTGGCACCACATCACGGTATGTGGAAAAAATTCTACCGCGCGTGCGGAAAAAAATATCAAGTCCTGCAAGAAACAGGCTATGCCAAGCTAAGCTAATCTGCCGTTTTAATCAAAACTGCAGTACAAGGTCAATTTTTCCAAAATTCACTTTTTTACATTTTTGAATACTAGAG
>JBBPCV010401920.1:0-11996 GCA_037974505.1 Plocamopherus tilesii
AGAGAGAGAGAGAGGGAGAGAGAGAGAGAGAGAGAGAGAGAGAGAGAGAGAGAGAGAGAGAGAGAGAGAGAGATCAAAAGCACTTTTGAGCCTATTTAGTGGTTATTGCGCTATATAAAAGTTAATATTTTCTTTTTTAAAATGTTCCTCTTTAATTTGGTGAAGTCAGATTTTCAAACTTTCCAGTCCATTCAAAGTCATTGCCATTGAAAGGGGTTCCCAGCCAACAGCAACATTGATCACATAAGATAGAACATGCAGCCAGTTAGGCCCAATACATTTTTTTCCCAGCAGATACAATGCCATGTACTCATTACACCTGAGTGGTATGAGGAAAATGTGGTGTATCTGGACAACCTTTCCCAAGGGCTCGAATCCACAACTTCTTGATTAAGAGCCGTGCGTCATACAACTAGACCCTGCTACCCAAAGCTCTCTTTCCGAATTGACAGAATAGTTGAAAATCTAAAATTTGACATTTTTTACTCATGCCATTTTGCTACGCAGCCAATGAAATATGTATCACCTGCATACATGCGATGGTTAAGTTATAAAACTTTGTATCAGATTATACAGAGGTATAGTGTAAAGGCTATATAGACTGGTCCTAAGATTGAACCTTGGGAAACACTATATTCCAGAACAATTGTAGCGGATGTAGACATTTTAACAATAATCACACATTGTTTCCTGATCAAACATAGCTTTACGCAATTCAGTAGTCATGTAAGTATGTGAGCTTGACACCTCTCTCAAGCCAAATCATAAAAACCAGAGGGAGACTTTCCGGACACATTCTTAGAAGTGACAACAACATACCCGTGAACAAAGCCATGAAATCGTATTTCACCCCACAGACAAGGCATATAGAGGTCAATCGTCAACAAATATTCACAGAATAAACCAAGACATCAAATGCCTCCAACACCATCAAGAGCACGGTTACTCACAAAAGACTGTGATCAATGGAAGAAATTCACCAACAGGATACGAGAAGCTGCTGAGGTGTCGCAGTCGATCGACTACACACAGCATCAAAAACCACGTTTAGTTACACGGCTGCCATCGGCTCACCAGAGTCACCACCCGGTCTCAAGATAGCGCGCACTCTACCTGTCATTAGCTTTAACCATTTTCAAAATGCAAATAAACAAGCATACTGCAATACTTGATCAAAATGAAAGAAAAACAATAATATTATAGTACGCAAATGATGACTTAAAAGAAGCCCGGCAAAATGGTGAAAAGGGAAGGGAGAAGAGTTAAAAAGTAATCTCCATAAGTAAACTCAACATGGTCTTATCTATGATTGATTTCTCTACGTAAATAAACAAGCATACTACACTATTTAATAAAATGGGAGAAAATCAATAATACTATAGTAGGCAATCAATGACTTAAAGAAGCCCAGCAAAACAGTAAAAATGGGACAGAGAAGAGAAAATAATTCATAACTCTGCATAATATGCTAACTACTAAGTAAACTCAACATGGTCTTATAGAGGATTGATTTCTCTTGAAAAGGAGCTGTATATCACCAGTTAAGCACTAATTGCTGATAAAACATGTGAAATTTGATAAATGATAAACACACTCTATAAGAGCTTTTTGAAATTGTTTGAGGACAGAAGTAAATGGCGTGCCACAATCACTGATGTCTGTATCAGACCTGTTACTTGAAGAAGAAGAGGATATGAGCGCAAATAGCTTGAAGACCACTCAAGATAGGAACATTGGATTTTCACAAACATAGAAAGCAATTTTATGTGTTTCAGACCAAAAAAAGACGGAGCGAATCGTTTGATTTGTTTGGTGGAAAAATTCAAGAAATTTGGAAAAATTCGCTAACGGTGCTGACCAATGCCCAGGGATTTTGCAGGGATTATCACCGTCAAGTGCGTGAACACAATTTATGGCCTGCACCTGTTCTCAGCTGGCTACAGCTAAATGTTGTGATTTTGTGTCAGAGTGTGACGCCATGTAGGAAGCGAACAGTCTTAAGTGAGTAAGTCAGTCATGTAACTTAGAATGTTTTGTACCCGTGTCACCTTAAAGCATCATAAAAAAACAAAATTTCAACAGAAATGACGTCCTTACTTATTCCATGTTTGATTCTACATTTTAAAAAATGTCTTGAAATGTTACAATATTGATCCTTTTGGTCTTCTTGTAATTTAATTTATTACCTCATATTTCTAAGTCATGATAAACCTTATCTGAGTATAGACTATGAAAATGGGCAAAGATAAAACTTCATACCAGTGGCAATATCATAGTGGCGGATGATGCCTGTGTGGAAGCCTACTGCAGTTGTTAATCCATCTGGTGAAATTGCAACTGCAGTAGCAGGTCCGAGCTTGGAGGCATTTATACTGTGAACTGGAATACCAAGATCACCTGACCAAACCTGTTGGAGAAAAGAAATATACAATATGTAGCTGAATCTTTCAGTCAACGTTAAACAAATAATAGAAAAGATTAATTGAAGAGTCTCAAATTTCTGTTGAAAACATGTTTTTCATATAATTCAGATTTCGTCCATAGCGTGAACATACATCTTATACAATGAGAATGGAGGGGAGAGCTTTATCTTAACCAACAATAAAATAAGTTTGAACCATAATCGAATAAGGTGTTTCGCTAAAAAGGTTTCAATTTCAATTCAATTTAATTCAATTCAAATCAAAAACTTTATTCATCCCAAAAAAGGGAAATTAAAGTATACAGGCGTTTTTAAAGTAGATGGAAAAGATACAGCATATTTACAAGTTCGTAAATGTATATAAATTTATAATTGATTAGATACAGATTAAATACCTTTTTTAATATATTTTAAATATCATTATCATATCATACACATACATACATTTACACATGCATGTTTGTAATTATACATGTAAACACATACACACTTAAAAGATACAATACATATATAGAGTATAATTTAATAAATAAACAGATCAATGATCATAGATATATTAATAGGAAGATGCCAATACATACCTACATATGAATGCAAACAATATATAATATATAGTATATTTTAATAAATAAACTGATCAATGAGCATAGACATAGTAATACAAAGATGCGATAAAAATAAGATGCTGAATGTGCAGTGGTGCTGTTATGGTGTAAAAAAAAATCTTCCAAATGCTCAAATCAGTGGTTGCTTTCTTATAACATCTTCTCCACAATAAGCATGGATTTCACTGTGCTCTGTTGACTACACTTTTGTCTCTGGGACATAGCTGTACACCAAAGTCTCATCACCTATGATCATTCTAACCAACATTCAAATGCTTTTGCAATTTTGCAAATGTTTATCCATTTCTGCTTTGTCTCAGCTGAGAGAAGCCGAGGCGCAAATTTTGTGGAAATGATCCTCATTCCTAGTGTTTTGGTTAAAATGTGGTGACAATTCCAACAGAAATCTCAGCAACGATTGAGTGTTTTATGTTGTTTCTGCCGATACGGGTTGACTAGAGCCTAATTCATCCCTGTAAGACATTTTGCCTGCTTTGAACTTTGAAAACCACTCAAAACACTGTGACCTCCTCATGGCATCGTCTCCAAAGGCCATCTGAAGCATTTCAAAAGTTTCAATGGATTTATTACTGAGTTTGTAACATATCGATGCACCTACGTTGTTCTTCCAAATTGTCCATCTTTATCAAGCCAAATATTCAGCAAAGATGACTTCAA
The DNA here is from genome assembly GCA_037974505.1 of Plocamopherus tilesii. Lineage (NCBI taxonomy): Eukaryota > Metazoa > Mollusca > Gastropoda > Nudibranchia > Polyceridae > Plocamopherus > Plocamopherus tilesii. Next base: position 3,706 of record JBBPCV010401920.1, read on the forward strand.
AAAGTCACAAACTCTTGTACAAAATCAGCTCACAAAAGGTTTTCAAAAATGCATAACAGACAAAGAGTCGCATTCTAAAAACCTTCACCAAATCTGGAGTTTTGAAGAAGCGAATGAAATTTTCAAAAAATGTCCACAAATCAATTATGTCATTTAAAATCAAATGTTCATTGATGGTGCTCTATCAGTGCATCTGTGGTAGGACTAGTCCGGATATTTATTGAACATATGTTATATAAACTTTAAGCACATTTTAAAGTTATTAAACTGAGGCTTTTTTTTTTTTTTTATATTTCATACAATGCTTCATAAACAAGTGACTGAGCTTCTTCACGAAAGCTGATAAACTCAGTTAACAGAGTATTCTTGTCAACACACCAAAAAGTAATTAGGCTACTAATATTTACATAACCATGTAGCATACTCACGTTTCTGTTTAAAATCTGCAGTATCTTCATTGTATTTTACATTTTACTACATACTACATAGTTTATTCCATAATTTGAAATTACTTGGGAAGCATGAATACAAACGCCTATCTACACTTGAAGACTATTATTTAAAGGTTGAACACTAGATCTCATATGCTTTTGTTTGGGGTTTTTTTTTCATTTTGAATTCTCTCAGTGGTAATACTGCTTGGTCATTAATTGCTTTCAAAAGAATGGTAACTTTATTTCTTGCTCTTTGTTCTTTGAGGTGTATCCACTGCAATTTGTTCATGTTTATTTTTATGTGTAGTTATAGCTGATAGTTACAACTCTGCAGTTTTCTTTTCTCTATATTATCCTCTATTACACAAAGCATTCATAAGCTAGTTCTTTCAATGCCATTTCTAGATAGATGGTGAAGAGAATTGGACTACCTATCATGTGGTGTTCCACAAATCATTTTTAAGTTTGACTTTTGCCAGATATGAAATTCAGTGTTATGTTGGCAAGTAAAGTTTGGATCAATTTGATACGGTAATTTTCGAGGAATGTTTTCCAGCACTCCAGCCCTGATACCCTGTTATAAATGAGCTTTGGTATTGCTTTGTTTACCTCAGGCTAGATGATCAGCCTCTAATTCTGGATAAGTTGGATAGAATGGTTCTTCTTTTTATCATCTACCTTTCTTCCCATAATATTCTTTTGTCTTATTTAATCTCTTTACCATCGTTTGATATTTTACTGCTTTTGTCCAATATTACCAGATCTTTAAAAATATGAATTGTCCAAGGGAAAATAAAACCACCAAAACTTAATCAAAGTCCTAAACTTCAAGATAATGAAATCAGTTGGGAGAAAAATTGAACGCTATATCAATGAACCATGAGAGAAAAATTAAGAGATTTAAAGACAAAAGTAAAAAAAACATCCAAAACAAAAGAAATCGAAGAAAATAATGCAGGGGGAAAAAAACCCTAAAAAATTGTACAATTCAAAAATGAAAGTTAACCTTGATTTGATGGTCATCCCCAGCTGTAACCAGTTCCCTGCCATCAGGGGAGAAAATCAACTTGTTGATGGGACCATCATGACCCTTCACAGTCCCTACCTGTAACAAAAAGTATTGATTTTTGGTATTAAATTCATTTTCATTTTTATAATCTATGAATTACATATTCATTGAGCACCAAGTTACAACTAATTTTCTTTTTTGAATCTAGAAAAAGAATATTTGCCAAGTAGTATAGATTGAAGACTGTCAATCTGTATACCTCCTACCTTCACAAATAGTAGGTATACATAACTTGTAAGAAACCATCTGCAAACAAAACTCAGTTAGACTTTGCTTCGTGATAATAAGTAATTCCTATAGATATATACTGTAGCTCTATACATTTAAAAATGAAACAAGAGCGATCAAATTTGGATTGCTCATTGAGAACAACAAAACCCTGGGAGTGGTAGCTATATGGTTAAAAAATAATGTTTGGTTTGATTACAATTTTGATATAAATACAAAAATTATACAAGAATAAATGGGAAATGGATTAAGCCATTTCAAAAAATCTACTTCCTCCGCTTCCTCTAGGTTAATTATAGCAAGCTACCTAGCTCATAAATCTAGATTTATAATGAGTTGAAAACGCTCATCCGAATGAGACAAAAACGATTTTTGTCGATGAAAAGAACAGATTATGACCATTGCGGTAGGTATCAATGTTGGTATCTTCTAGCCCAAATTAAAGGCTGCTCCATGTGCCCTTCATTTAGCCTGTATCTAACATAAGATTATGTATAGATCAGACCATCAGCGAGAAACTGCTTACGTATAGTGCTCATCGAAACATTAAAATCACGGGAAAGTTCACTGGTCACTTCATATGGGTATCATATCAGGCAATTCCCCATCTGCTCATCATACTCTCATGAAGTTTTACCCTTTACAACCTTATCTGGTCTATCTTCAACTGGTGCTTGATTAGCAGTTTTAATTAATAATCTTTTTACTGTTGATCTGGAACAGTTGAAATGAGCAGAGATTTGATTAGCTGATAGGCCAGCTCTACTCATATAAAATGCTTACTTTCTCTCTGTAATTGTTAAGTGGCACATCGCCAATGTTTGTTTTTCTTTGATTCCAAAGTGATTCAAAATAGTCAACTTCAAGATAATTGTTTACAATTTGAAGGATAAAAGTCTCTTATTGTGCTATTGGATGGCAAGATAGCAAGTGTGTTCAACTCCACATTTGAGAAACACGAACAGCTTGATATCAACGCCAGAATATTAATACCAATCTAAAAGCCTGGTAAACCAAAAGGACCTGTCAATAATCTTAGGCCACTCACTCTCTTAAACACTCTTAGAATGTCTCCATATCTCTGATAACCTTAAAAAGAATAAGGCCTCAGGTGAAAAAATATTCATAAATATGGGCGCTAACATGAAAAGATGAAGAAAAGCTAGACACATTTCACAGAAGGCAACTCCAAAAGATCTTAGACATAAGCTATCCTTTCAAAATTACAAATAAATCTCAATTAAAAAAGTACAGCAAATCACCCCTGTCTCTTCAAATCACCCCTGTCTCTTCAAATTCTGAAAAGTTGCTGGAGATTGAACAAACAAACAAAAAAACAAAAACAGATGTCCAAAAGAATGGAATAGTCATGGTACAAGTAAGAGTACTAAGAGAAAGGTACAAAGAAAAGACTGGAGACGGGTGGCTATTAGGCTTAGCTCTGTGGGAAATTGAATGCTAGGGTTGAGGCTAGGGTTATCATTGAGGGTGTCAAGCCCAAAAAATAAAAAGAAAACAATATTTTTTTTCTTTGTCATGCTCTTAGAGGGAGAGTCTTTTACTGAGGTTTGAAATAAAAAGTTCAGAACTGTCTATAGAGTCTTTTACTGAGGTTTGAAATAAAAAGTTCAGAAATGTCTATATTTACCTGAGAGCCCTTTGTAGCATCCCAGAGTTTCACATCTCCATCAAGAGCAGCTGAAGCCAGGTGTGTTCCAGTTGCAGAGAAAGCTATGTCTCTGACAGATGTGCTATGGCCACGTAGAATCTGTAAAGGTTTTCAATTATTTCCCCATTCAAATATTTATGCACTATCATACTCATATCCTATGTGCATTGGTGATAACAGATGTACTTTTCATTCTTAATAAGGTTTTATAATTCATCGGTGCAAAGCCATTGTGACATATCTCGATTTTTTGGGTTTTGGGGGTTTTAGCTTTATTGATCAGCATAATGAGTAGCATTTCGTGTGAAAAGTTTTTCAAATATGCAATCGTTACATATTTACGACGGTGGTCATTTGATATATAACAGTCACTGTCATTCAGCATCATGCCATAGTGACATATCCAGAACAAAAGATGACCGAAAGACTTGGATGTCTCCTCACTGTTTAGACAGCAGGTCATCAAATTATGAGAGCGAATTAAATAATGCTAAGAAATGTCTCATGATGCTTCATCGACCTTATAATAACAAACAGTATAAATCAAGGCATCGAAAACCAGGTACATTCATTTTCACGGCAGGCGGCGGCTCACTGGGTCACCGCCTGGCCACAAGGCATTTTGCGCTCTGCCTGTCGTGAGTTTCGGGACCACTAGTTAAATAGTCTTATCTATTACTGCTTTTCTACTGCAACTGTTGGCCTTACGACCATGCTCAGGTGGTCAATTCAATTAAAATTTCAAAATATTGAAAACAGGATTTTTCTTTTTCCCAAACTTTCACAATCTTAACTCACAACATCTATAGCTAGAGGTAATCATGAAAAAAATTATTGGTAATCACAACAATTGACAGAGCCAGCTCACATTTACTAATATGCAGTGTGATTTGAGCATCATATCATGGTGTTGTTATCCTGCATTGCTCTTACAATTATAACCATTAAGAAACAGGATTTGAATTCTTCCCGTGCATTTTAATCCATAGTTTTAAAGTGAAACAACCAGCTGATGAATGTAAGTGAACATTTAGCATGTATTTGTGTAAGCCATTGTCTTTTTTTTTTCTCATTTTGAATCAGTGGCTGGCTCACAGGGGATAGTCAGTTTTGTTCTAATGGGCTGAATACTGTTACCCCACCCTCCCTCCCTTCCTCCCTCTCTCCTACTCCCACACCCTCTCTCTCTCTCCCTCCCTCCCTCCCTCCCTCCCTCCCTCTCTCTCTACCTATCTATCATTCAACACACACACACATACACACACACACACACACACACACACACACATTGACATCAACTATTTTTAAAACATAAATAAACATTCCTCTTCTTCAAATACCAGATCTGATGCAGACACCGGTGATCATGGCACGCCATATACTTCTACCCTCAGACAATCTAAAAAAACTCATATTATTTTTATTACTCTTAGTTTTATTAGTCATCCAGTAATTTAAAATGTAAATAAGTTATTCTTAGTCGACCTCGACTCCTTTTCCCTTCAATGTTTCCTCTAAGGGCTAGATGTTCAATATCTTGATGTCTGTCTATATTGCCTAAAACCTTTAGCTGTCTTTTTCTGATTATCTTCATTAATGATCTTTCTATTCCAGCTTCTTCTAATACTGCTTTATTACTCTTCTTATCTAGCCATGAGATTCTTCCCATTCTCCATAAAACCACATTTCTGTCGCTTCTAATTTTTTTTTTCATACTTGTTGATATATTCCGATACTCACAGCCATAAAGCAGTATTGACCACCCACATATACACTATTGAAACTCTGTATTTTGTTTCCATTTCTATTTTTTAAGATAGGGCTCATTTTCCTAAAACTGTCTTTTGCAATTGCAATTCTTCTTTTAATTTCTGTATCACACTTTCCATCTGATGTGATTATGTATCCTAGGTATTTGAAACTTTGGACTTGTTTTATTTCCTTTACCTATTAAGTTACAGATTGGATTTGTTGACTTTTTGGAAAGAACCATGCATTTTATTTTCTTTACATTTAAAACTACAACATTAAGGTTCTTTTAGTGTAAATATAACGTACAAAACATATTTCATGAGAAAACATCTTTATCAATTTACAAAGCAAATCCCTTTTGAGGGGACTTACGTCATCGAGTCTGTAAGGCTCGAAATCAATCTTATGGAACGTTTGGGAGTTAATACAAAAAGTTAACCTGAACAAAAATATAACTGATACCCCTGTAAGAACAAAGAGCAGGAATTTATAAGGGCACAACACTTTCAAAGCGATAAATGAACAAAGGCATGAAAAATAGCCAAACGAGATAAATATGGTGCTCAGACATTTGCATCGCCATGTTCAATGTTTCTTCATTAATATTATAATGTAGATAGTCATCTGATATCCACGTTTCCGTTTGCAATGAGATTGTGGGAGAAACTCACAATTCAATCTAAATACTTTTATAGCAACGATATTGAGGAATTGAAACGGCTAATGTATTGAAATCAAAATACAATACGTCATGTACTAGATAGTCACTTTTCGTCGCATTGGCAGGACCCATTAAATGGGTTTGAATTAATTTTCGTCGCGTTGGCAGGATCTGTTAAAAGTAATTTGAGTTCATAAATCTCGCCGCGTTGGCAGGATCTGTTAAAATTAATTTGCGTTAATTAATTTTCGTCGCGTTGGCAGGACCTGTTGAAATGGATTTGAGTTCATTAATTTCCGTTGCGTTGGCAGAATCTGTTAAAATTAATTTGAGTTCAATAATTTTTGTCGCGTTGGCAGGACCTGTTAAAATGGATTTGAGTTAATTAATTTTCGTCGCATTGGCAGGACCTGTTAAAATAATTTGCTATCCACTCTGAAGGCTAAGTCTAAGTCAAGATGCCAGGTGGATGAAATGGTGCCAGCATAGGTTGCAATGTCAATACTGTAATACAGAATGTTATATTAACCAGACACAGCAATACAGACAGTATACAGAACATTATATCGTCAACCAGACATAACAATACAAACAGTACGTGGAACATTATATCATCAACCAGACACAGCAATACAGACTATAAACATAATATCACATCAACCATAGACAGCTTACCGTTGGCAATACAAACTTACGATGTATTCTTATATCTCATAATCACACCTTCCGATTTCCTATGGACATGGTTGTATCAATATAAAAAAGAAGGAAAAATAATAACACATAATAACTTAAACATTTTTCGGCCAGAGGAAGCAAAAAACCCTATTACAGCGAATTGGATAAGAGATATGATTGCAAATTAACTCCCCTGTCCAATAAGCCCCCTTTATTGCTGTAGCCAGGTAATAAATGAATGGCCTCAAGGGCAATCAGGGGCGGTAATTCTCCATGCCGTCAAATCGATATCATTGGCCACTTGTCCACCATGAACCAATTGTTTGTAAGCTTCTGTGAAATCTCCACACGTCGGCTTGTGTCACTCAGCGCTCTGGCAAAATGGCAATGACAATGGCAATAACTACAAACAAGATTCTGGTCGCCATATCTTTCTATCTATCTATCTATCTGTTTATCTGTTTATCTATCTTTCTTTCTTTCTATTTATCTACCTACCTACTTACCTATCTACCTATCTATCTTCTATCTATCTATCTATCTATCTATCTATCTATCTATCTATCTATTTATCTATTATTATTATTATTATTATTATTATTATTATTATTATTATTATTATTATTCACCTATATATCCCACTTCCCACTTCTCTTACCCATATTATGCCTGTTTAGATCTGGATCCCCATACCAAGATGTTCAATTCAGTAGATTTTTGTATCGTTTCCATCTGGTATGTCAACGTGTTTACAGTCACCTCCTGCCCATAACAGGATTTGCTTATTCCTTTCTATCATCGATGATCAAAGTAAATCTTCCCAAAAACATAAACAAAGTGACACAGATTGGCATGCAAACAGGAAGACGTACAGACATATATACCGACAGACAGACGGACAACCTGAAAGACGGACAGACAGACAAATATGGCATTTGGGGGCTGACAAAACGTCCTTCATACCGGGTTTTGGTTCCTGAACACCAATAAAAAAAGTCAAAAGTACAAAAGCCACCTACAATGCTTTCAATGAAAGTTTCATACTCTCAAACCAACACCAAAGGTCACATCCGGATGAGAGAAAGCAATGAAAAGATTATACTTTGATATCAGTTCCCACTGTGACGTCACTGTAATTGACAACGTTTTCAAAATTGTGACAGGGCAAGTTTTTATTGGAGACTTCTCTTTGTCAAATTAACATCTTTGGTGACTCGTGTTTGCACCTTTGTAATCAGCTCCCATTTACACTTGTCCCCACTCTGTTTAACCCTTTCAGTGTCAATCGACAGTATATCATCACAAACACGATTTAATACTAGAATGCCATAAGCCCATATTAGGCAGGTGCATGATTTAACACTTTGACTGCAATTTGCCCATATATCGGGATGATGTGCTCATCCCGAAACTAGGCAAATTTTTATCAAAGAGTTAAATCATGCTTATTCCGATGTACTGGCTTCTCGTGGTCAAAGAGTTAAATCAAAACAAAATTTTATTTGCTCGTATTTAGTTTATGACTCGCGTTCTCTTCACATTTTCCAAACCATTTCGAATCAGTCGGAAGATTTTGCTTGCTGTTTGTTGAGTATACACACAAACACACACACACACACACTCACACACACACACACGCACACTCACACGCACACACGCGCGCGCACACATATACACTCACTGACCTCCGTCTCCCTCCCACCCGACATCGTTGCCCTATATCTCCACAATCTCTCTCTCTCTCTCTCTCTCTCTCTCTCTCTCTCTCTCTCTCTCTCTCTCTCTCTCTCTCTCTCTCTC